>JAODAL010000606.1:0-292068 GCA_025379985.1 Phyllomedusa bahiana
TTTTTCTATAAAAAAGAAGGGCTATAAAACCCCCCCCCCAAAAATTTTCTCCCCCTTTTTTCCAAAATTTCTCTAATAACCCAAAAATTTAAACAACTCCATTCCCCCGCCCCATCAAATGCTTTTTCTGTGTTAAAGACACTAAAGCCCCTTTAGCTGTTTTTTGGGCCCTTTGTTGTATATGTGCATCCATGGCTCCCAGTACCTTTCTGATATTTTTTTTTCACCCCGCCCCTACCCCTTTTACAAACCCCCGAAAAACGCAGACCAAAAAAAATTTTTTTGGGCTGGAAAGGAGAAACTGCTGTCTATTGCCATAATTTTAGATATAATTTTTATGTTCCCCGGTTGAAAAATGAAATAGGTCCCCGTATGACTAGGTTTGTTAAGTCCCCCCCGGCCCTTTTGGGGTGACCTTGAAAAAACCCCTAAGTTTGCTGCCCCCTGGAACCCTTTTTCCCTTCCCCTTAAAGTGGGAAAAGTATTTGGGCCAGGGTTGGTGAAAAAAAATTTTGGGGGTTCATATTTATAAAACTTCCCCCGGGGATCCCCATTTTTTTTTCGGCCCCCCCCCCCCAAACCTTTCCCCGAACCCCAAAATTTTATTGCCTTTTTTACCTCTTCAGGTGTGAAGGGTGCATTTAAGCCCCGCTCTTGTTCGCTAAAAAAATTTGGGAAACGACTTTTTAGGAAGGGTGCACCCGTTCTTTTCATCTTCGCCCGTTTTCCTTTACAGTTTTTTTTTTTTTTTTTTTTAAAAAGGGTTTTTTTTATTAAATTAAATTTTGCAATTTGGGTTGGGGGGCCCCCAAAAGAACAAACCCTTTTTACACCCTTACACCCAAAGGGATTGCAGTGGAAGGTTGGGGCCCAAATACATACAAATTCCAAAATGCAAAAAAACATCAAAATGATGTTTTTACAAAAAAACTTTTTCCACAATTTTACTTTAAAACAACCACATTTTGAGTCAAACTGCAATTTTTTGGTTTTAGGTATGTAAGCGGGAAGAGGAAAATTTTTTAAAAAACAATAAGGATACGCCAAGTCTTGCTGGACCCTTCTCTGGATATTGTCCATCAGATTGCCCTTTTGTTCCACCAATTTCCCCACCATACCAATCACTCCACCATTCCAAATTTGGCCGGGCCCCTGGCCCCAACTTTTCCGTAATTACAATCAATCACACAGTCCGAGCTCCCTTTTCCCGTTGCTTCCCAAACCGTTAAAGGAAGCGTTTGGAACGCCCCTTTTTAAACCCCAAAAGTAATCTTGTATCTGGGGAAATTCGGCATTAAATTTCCCCTGCCTTCCCCTGTTCCCGTGATGGGACCTTGGGGCGGTTTTCCAATTTAAAAAGAATGGTTTTCCTAGCATAAAAAAAAGCAATAAAAAGTAAAAGGGTTCGGCTTTCCTTTCTTGGGAAACCCAAAACTTCCCCATTCCAAGTAGAAATATTCTCAGGCGAGACACATTGGGGGAAATTTGTTTTGAAATTTTTTAAAAAATTTTTTATAAACCCCCCCAATAAATCCTGCCAAACCGGGGCCCCAAACCCATACCATATGGGTCAATTTTTCCCCTTTTCCCCCCCCACATCGGGAACAAACTGTGGGGGGGTAGACAAAAGCATCGATGTAAAACGGGGCCCGGTGTAAGGTAAACCCTGTGGAGCCCCCTTAACTTGGATAAAATTGATCCCCTAGCGCTTTAAAACGACAGCCGCCCCGGAAATTTTTAAATTTTGGGAAAACCCCCTCAAACGGTAAAGACGGGGTGTTTTCCCCTTGCCACCTCTAAGGGAAAACGCAAGTGGGGGGAAACCCGACAGTCCATAATAACTCTATAAAAAGACGAACTGGTTTTTTTTAAAGGGTAGTCCCCCCTTTAAAAAGCTTCTAGGTAAACCCCTATTCAAGCGGCATTTTTCCAAATCCCAAAATTGGGGTTTGGGGCACCCCATGTCGTAACGCAAGTTTCCTAAAAAAATGATCCCCTTGGGAAAATCAAATTTGGGGGTGCCCGCTCTTTAGAACGTCAAAAAGGGAACCCCCCTCTATTTAAAATGTGTGAGATATTTCCTCCATGAAAAGGCCCAAAATTTATAATTCCCGGTTTAAATCTATTTAAGTTCCGGTAATTTCCTGTTTAACCCCCCAACCCCCCCCAACCCCCCCCCCCCCCCCCCCCCCCCCCCCCCCCAACAGGAGACCAGCCTGTCTTCTCCGCCCAACACATAGGGTGAAAGAAAGCCCTCCACACAGACACCGCGCCCCCATTAAACGGCGTTTAGTGAAAGCCGGAAAAAAATTTTTCCCCCTCATTTGGGAAAAATTTGCAAAGGGCCCCCAAAAGAAACCCCCCAACCCCGCCCCCAAACACCCCTGAGGGTCATTATTCAGCCCTGGAAACCCTTTTGTAAAATATGCTTTTTTAACAACCCCCCTAAAATAATAAATTTATAAGTCTGGGGAAAAGCAAAACCACCTTTGTCCCCTTAAAGGGGGCCTTTTAGTGTAGCTCTTGCTTAAAAACGAGGGGGGAAACAACCCCCCCCAAAAGAAAGGGAAGGGAAAAATTTTTTCCCAAAGATGTGAAAAAGTGAAATTTGGAAGTATACTGGGGCTGCTCGATACAGTACAAAAGCTTAAAAGGGAATTTGCCACCCAATTTTTTTAAATAAAATTTTACTTCTCCCAAAAAAGAGACAGAGGAAATTTGGCCCCCGGGCCCTTTTAACCCCAGCCCCCCACCCGCCGAATCACCGGCAGAAGGGTTTTTGCTCATTAAATTAGTTTAAAATCTTTTGGGGTATAAAAAAAATTTTCCCAGAATATTTAAAAAAGCCCCGACAATCTGAAGGGTGAGATGGGGTCACCAACAGGCCGGTCAATTTCGTCTAACATAAAAAGGTAAACAAGGATTTATCCTCCCAGTTTAGCCTTGCAGACCAAAGTAACCTCCAAACACATTCACTGTCCTCCAACAGGCACAGATCTCCAAAGAGGTCCCAGGATTCTCCCCAAATATACCAACATGTCATCTGCATTATAGTGATATTTTTTTTCTTCCAGACCCGCCAATATGGACCAGTCCCCGAATGTTATCATGTGCATACGATCATAATTGAGAGTGGAGTTCCATAATGAGGGCAAAAAGCAGCGGCCGAGGAGCGGGTCACAACCCTGCCTAGTGGCCCCTCCCAATTTGTGGGAAAGGAGAGACAACAGCCCGTTTTACCCTGGACTCTCGCTGTAGGTTGCAGGTATAATAGGCGTAACCATTTGATTCAAAATTCGAAGGAAACCCCATCCGTGACAACACAGTTGCCCACAAAATCTCCGACATTCCAACCGATCGAAAAGCCTTCCTCGAGTTGTTTATAGGGCGGCGATCACCCTACTCCCTGCATTTGTGTGAGTGACTTTGAGCAAGTTATTAGTAAAACAATCGTCGGAAGGTTTATATCGGTTGTGTTTCCTCCCCCCTATTCCCCGCATGAAATCCCGATTGGTCGCTTCCAACCAGTGGACAGAAATCACTCCAATCAGGTCTTATAGCCAAAACGTTAGCCAAAATCTTTGCATCTAGATTAAGCAGGAGGATAATTGGCCTGTAAAGAAACTGCATAACCTGGTCCGGGGGTCTGCCAGTGTATGGATTATTGTGATCACCGCCTCGAGAGAAGAGGGTGGCAAAGAACCCTCCATAGCTGCAGCTATAAAACATTTTTCTAGTCTACCACTCCATTGCTCCGTGTCTTGTTGTTTGTTACACTACTGAGCTGGAAAAACCCGTCTGTCCAGGCGTCTTATGCCGTCGCCAACCCTGCCCTAATAGGCCCTGCTAATTTCCGCCACTGATATGTCTGCCTCTAGGTCCTCTTACCTCTTTCTATGGGATAATACAGGTAATATTCTACTGTCCAAGAAGTGGGTTTATTTTCCCTTGTCCGTAAAAGTTAGTCTGGAGGGCGTAAGTTTCTTTATAGTAAGAAGGCAAATTGTTCAAATATCTGCCCGGATCTGACTGCAGTGGTTCCGTATGAGTCAACACCCCCCGGCCACCACTGTCACTGGTTCCTCTGCTGGCTGGCCAGAAACCGCCAGTGCTCTAACCATTTTTGTCTCCCTCTCTAACAAAAATTGATTGCTTTTTGCATAAGAAGTCTCTTCTGAGTGTACTCTGTTCAAGTGTAACGAAATAACATCCCTCTGAGCCACTAACGAGTGTCTCCTTAGTATTTTTGAGATGTGGGCCTGTACATACTCCGCTTCTCTCCTCCAGCACTTCAGCCTCTAGATTCTCCATCTCTTTTCTCTCTCCTCCCCAATTCAGCTCTGTATGATGCTATGGCCCCAAATATGCACCTCTAAAAAAACAGCCTTAAAGCATCCCATTCCACCAATGGGTTTTAACTGAGCCCTCATTCAGCCCTCCAGTATGTTTCTATCTGTTCCAGACATGTATCAGTAATTTTTGGGGCACGAGTCCTAAAACCATCTAGGCCATCAGTCTCCATAACCCTCTCCGAAACCCGCAATGGTGAAGCGTAGGTATCCAACATTCAGGGGCGCATGATCTATATCCCACGCGGTAGGTATTCTACAACAGGTTACCATATGGCAATATATCTTTTGACGACAAAGGCCAAATCTAAGAGCCGGGAGAGAAGAGTGTAGGCAGTGTGAAAAAAACAAGAGAATTGCCTATACTCTGGGTGCAGCCATCTCCATGGCCTCTATCAGGCCATTGGCTTCTGCCAACTCCTTTTAAAGGAGCCGTTTATTATGCGTCAAATGAGGATGAGACAGATCCATGTCCTGATCTAGAGTGGCATAAAAAATCCCCCTAAAAGGATGCAATGGCGTTCCCCGTGTATTGTGAAAACTTTTGCAAAGGGTGTCCAGAAGTCTCCCCTGTGAAAAGGAGAGGCGGACATCATATCCCCCCACTAGGAATTAGAGAGGCCCCAAGCTTTGCATGTAACAGCACTCCTACCCTTCTCCCGATGGGTCTATATGAAGATCCTGTAGTTGAAATGGGAGAAGAAATACTAATCAAACACGAACTCCACGAGCATAAGTTAGAATACACTGCATGTATGGCTGTCCCTATCCATGGCCTCTTTATAAATGCAGGATCTTCTGCCCCCTAAGGTGCATATCTCTTGAAAAATAATAATACCTCATGATTGTGGAGTTATAACGATAATCAAATAACAGTGCCCTTTTTAGTGTTTACAGTTTAAAAACCCCTGACATTCCCAGGACACTATCTACAATCCAGCCATTGTGAGTTTCATTAACTAGAGAATACCACACAAACAGAACCCCTTTACTTAATAGACTCCAGGGACCGACACAAACACACAACCATCACAACTGATTAGAATGCCAAACACCAACTAGGCAACCAGGCCTAAGACCTGAGCCTCCCCCACCCTGCTCAAAAGCCACCCCAACCTGCCCGAGCCTAACAATCCCAAACATAATTCCACTTTTAAGAAACAGAAATTGTCTGAAGCTATACCAGGGTGCACAATTGACCTGTGTCCTGGCGAAAGGAAAAATGCGTCTAGAAAGAACGCTTTAACAGATGTTCCCCGTCTAAAAAACCTTATAAACAAAGTCCCATTTACTCCGCGCTCCAACAAAGAAAAGGAACCTCTAATGGAAATCAAGACATAGGCTAACAGAGAGAAGGTAAGCATCCTGCATGAATAAATCACATTCCAACAACACTTATCAGTATGTGTCCTCAGGACCAGACATTTTGCATGGGCCGTCAGCGATGTCCTCATGAAGAACCTTTCCGCAATCTAACCACTCTGAGCCTCCTCTGGTGGTTATCAAAGAAGAGTGGGTACGTCCCGATGTTGACAACTCCTCAGTCTAGTGGGATATAGCATGGAGTATTTAATCCCACCTCCCCGCAGACGACTCCTTCACATTGTATGCGAAATGCCCTCCTTTTTTTTCTCTGCACCCACAGAGTGAAGTCCCGGATAGAAGGATAACTTGCCTGTTTTTCCATATACAAATGTCCCCTTTTCCTCCTGGCACGCGGACAATTATCGAATCCCTATCCCCCTATAATTGAGGAGCTTCAAGATGATAGGGCGGGGGGGCAACCCGGGAGTCAATGGCCTCGTTGGAATACGGTGGTGCCCGCTCAACCACAAAGCTAGATGAGAATTCAATGGGAGCCAGGACTTATTCGTGAGCAAATGTTCTATAAACTTCTCTGGGGAGGAGCCTTCCACAAGGCCTAGAAATTCGCACATTAATTTCGCCAACTACGGTTTTTCAAGCATCCTCTGCACTACCTGTCAGGGTTTTCACCTGTTGTTGGATAGGGTGCGACAATAGACTCCCTGGGTTCAAGTTGGAGATGTCTCTACCCCCCGCTAAATCCTGTCTAGCGTTCGCTTCTACAGTTTCTTTCCCTGATCTTATCCATATCATAATACCGCAATCTGTTGAACCATCCATATTTGCAGGTGATCAATTTTAGTGGTTAACGTAGTCGACCAGGTTGCTGCATTGGCTGCCAAAATCTTTTCAGTTCAAATGCCGCCGTTAGATGGAGGTTCAGTCTGGGAAGGGGCCCATCGGTTTTTTGACTCAATTGTGTCTATTGTTGGTTCGTGCTTTTGTGTTGAAGCTGGCGGCCGTAGAATTTCTATTCCGGGCCGGCCCATACGTGAATTGGACTAACACAACCGATACGAATACAATGCAATCAATCAGAAGACGGCCAGCGCTGGGGGAAAGGTGTTGTTCCCAAATAAGTGCAAGCCAAAGTATACTGGCCAATCAAGGATACAGTGGCGCCCACTGGTATTACATTATGCTGAGAAGTGAGTTACAGACTAAAATGCTTCTGTGCATGAGAGTTATTATTGTGGGCGCTTGGTCAGAAACAATTAATGAAACCCCGACTAATGTCTCTAGAGAGCAGGGCCACAGCATGCGCCAGATTTTAGCGTAAGGACAACAGGAGCATCAGTAGGAGTCAACTGAAGCAAAACAGTTCTATCTGAAGAGTGCAGAGCTTCAACAGAATAACCTTGGTAGCCCCCGCCAAAGGAGAGAGAATCATTACTTGAGAAAAACCCCAGGTAGATGGTGACATAAGCCAAGTTTTGCCATGGAAAGGTGTGAATTACAGATATACACTGGTCAAGATATGGAACTAAGCCTAAGGTTCTGGATGATATAAAGAACAAATAACTGGCGTCCCATCCACAGATGAATTTATAATTCAGAGAGTACAACAGAGGGAATTAACTGCAGTGACATGGCGATGGTTATCCTCCTGTGGGGAGTGTCTAGCTCAGGTGCTTACCCTTTCTTCCCCTCCCTTCCTACAGTAAGTCGTCTAGGACATCCCTCCGGTGGCGGCTGTGGCGAGGGTTATAGCAGATATCTCTGCTTCCTGTGCTGCAACAAGATGGCGGCGCGGAGGGCACTGGCTTTTTCGCTGCCCCTTTTTTACTCCCGAGTCCAGCCAACAGTGAAATGCTCCCTGGGGGGCTCTAAATCTCTTACTATCCCCCCCACCCTCCTTGTATTTGGAGTTCTCCCTCCCCAACTTTACTTATCTAGGCCTCCGTGTCATCTTCCTCAGCTCCAACGGTTTAAAAGCACGTCCCGATGGCTGAGGGCCAGTGGAGAAATGTGTTGCAATACCTCCTCCTCCTCCCCAGTCACGGGTCACTGCCTGCTTCTCCTCTCAGGACTCCAGTAAATCACTCCGGCTGTATAATTGGTGTGCTGTCAGCTATCTCATCTCCTCTTCACCTCACTCAGCACAGTCCGGTGCCTTCCCGACACTTAAAACCTCACTCTGCAGAGCTGGATTCAAACAAGTGAGAAAACAGCCTTCACCACAGCGCAAAGGAAGCTAAATGTCCCTTATCTTGTAGCCTCAGGAGGTCTCTAATCCTTGTCTCTCTCCAAACCTGTAAGCAGCAAGGACCACTATAGGGGGGTTCACAAAATCAGGATTATTTCAGGATAATCACAGGAGCTCAAGAGCCACACGTCCTCACTCCATGCAGGTCAGGCCATGCCCCCAGACTGATATTCAAAATAATCCAACATAATCCCCGTTTTGTGTCTGAATGAGACATTGATGAAAATCCGCGCTTGCATAATCTTCTCCAGTTCTTCGTGAGTAAGAGGGGAACCCAGCCCATACTCTTTCACCATCATATCATTCATCTACATTACAATTTTACTAGAACATTGAAGTAGGCATTGAAATACAAATTACAAATGTACAAAATCATTAAAATAATCACATAACAAAATCATTGACAAAAATAAACACATAACAATATTTCCTAACATCTATTATAACAAAATCATTAGTTAAGCTGTATAATAATCATTAATATCTCCTGCTATAGTACATTATGTTTCTCCTCGTTCAGTAATTCAAACAGCTCTCCCCGGTTATGCCCTCTCTTATTGTGCAGTTATCACATTTCAATAATTTATCTACAAAATCAAAGGGTAACCCTCCACAACAGCTTCGCATTGAGGCGACCCGTTACGCTGACTTGAGCCCTTCACTTTCATGGAGATGATCCTAACCTTTTTATAACAAATACCATATGTCCACGACAGCACATGTAAATTTGTAATTAAAGAATACAAAACTACCGGCAACAATGACAGAACGACAATCGGATGTGAATTAATAGTTTCAAGATTCATTAGCTGCACTATAAATGCCCAAACAAGATCCCCACCAATAGCCTTTAGCATTCCCCTCCAATCTGTGAGAAGTAAACCTGCTTCATTCATTCTGATCATGATGTATTAGTGATTGTAGCATCTTGCTCCTTCTCGCTTCTAGTTTTCTTAAACAGATACGCATCAATCCCTTTCAAATTTTAATTAACCAGTTGTGGAGTTCTCTACCCATATCCAAAGATCCATTGCTTGTCAAATCAATGGGAGTGTTGATTATTAAAAATCAATGGACAGGTTTGCAGTTGTGGGAAATTACATACTTCATTCGGGGATTCCTAATCTCAGTAACATTTCACCAGATCGTGCACCATCACCCCTACTCACGAGGTTAGGTTTAAGAGAAGCATTGGTCTGTAATCAGAGTCACATTGGTGGTATTTAAAATAAAGAAACAAACTCTCTGTTGCCCTAAATACATGACTGGTGCCTTTTCTTTGGTAAATGATTCCCCATCCAAAACATAAATAGTAGCGTTACGCCAGCACTTGTCTTCAACTAATCTATACTGGCCTGGTGTACACAGAATGTCATGATTCTTTTGTATGCAAAGAGAGATATCCACTTGTTTCCATTGTCCATCTTCCCTAATTACATGATGACGATCTAACCTTGGATGTAGAAGTGTAGATTCTCCAGTTAATATACCAATTGAAATAACTTTATACATCACTTCCAAATGGAAGCCCGTATATGGGATGAGGGGAGATGCATAACATGTCTCAAAGTTATTGTTAACACACCCCATCCATGCACTCGCCCACCTTTTAGAATGTGTGAAAGTTAGGGGCTCAGGTAGGACGTCCATGGCCCGAGCTAGCAACTCAAACGGCCATTGTCCATCATATAGGGATTGAATTGCTAGTTTGATGTTTGTGGATAGCTCCATTTGTCCTTGTGTACAGACCATAGCCCATGATACGTTTTTACCACTTGAAGCCATGAGCTCAGCTAATCCCTTGAAATGCTGGATAAAATCCTTTGCTACTCCTATATTGGTGCTAATGTGGCTCTGCTGTAAATTATTGATGACATCATTTATTTCTCTTTGTGCTTCAACCCCTCTCTTACTATTGGATGCTATGGCTGCAAGCTTAGCCCTCAGAACACTGATGTCAGCCTGATTGATAACACCCATACCAGTCCCTATACCACCCAATATGGTGCTAAATGTATCCCTTTGTTACGATACTGGTGTGTATGGCTGGAGTCCAATGGCAGGGGCTAAGACACAAACACAAGGAGGCACTGGAGTCTTGATCTGGAACAGCAGGAGAAGGCAAGGATCCAAGGTGAGAAGTAGCAGGAGACTGATGAGTGGTAAGCAGGTCACTCGGGGTTTGCAGTGTGGACTGCGAGGAGAGGAACAAACTGGAAGGCAAGTTCCTGGGCGAGAGGACTGTAAGCTAAGGCAGGAGCTAGGACACAATACTCAAGCAGGAAGAATACAGGCTTGAGGAGTTTATATAGGACCTGGGACAGGAAACAGGAAAACAAGTATGGCAACCAGCTGATACACGATCCACCATCTTGACTGAGGGCAAACTTAAGGGCAAACAAGTAGCAAGTTCCACGGTATAGCAGGAGCTTCCTGACATTACTCCCACCCAAGAGCGGGCCTCTGGACGATACCTGACTCGGTCTTTCCGGATGTCTTTGATGAAATTGTCTTATCAATCGAGGAGCATTGATGTTACTCACGGGTTCCCACGAAATTTCCAGGATTCGCTCCACAACAAACTGTTCTTGCCCATCGATCTCCACTGCATCAGGAGGAGGAGGAACACGACCTGGAAAGGGGTTGGACACGGCAGGCTTTAGAAGAGATACATGAAATACAGGGTGGATCTTCATAGATGGTGGGAGTTTGAGCCGAACAGCTACTGGACTGATTATCTTGATGATCTTATATGGCCCGACAAACTTCTGTCCCAGTTTTGGTGAAGGCACTCTAAGTTTCAAATTTCTGGTAGACAGCCATACCTTATCCCCTACTTTCAAAGTTGGTGCTGGTCTTCGACGTTTATCTGCCATCTTTTTGTAATTTTCTTGAGCCCTCTCTAGTGTTTCCTTCAATAGTTGCAAATTTTGCTGTAGTGTAGAGATCCTTTCTGCGGCAGCTGGAATATGCGGAATAGCTAGGAATATCTAGGAAGTATGTTTGGATGGTATCCAAATTTGCAAAGAAAGGCGTTTGTTTGGTGGAGGCATTTTGGGAGTTGTTGTACGAAATTCAGCCACAGGAAGTAGATCAACCCAGTCATCTTGTAGGTGACAAATATAGCATCGCAGGTACTGTTCCAGGGTCTGATTAGTGCGTTCAGTCTGTCCATTAGATTGTGGATGAAAGGCGGTTGATAGATTAATATCAATGTCCAGTGCTGAGCAAAAACTCCGCCAAAATTTGGATGTAAACTGCACCCCACGATCCGAGATCACTTCATCAGGAACTCCATGCAGGCGAAACACATTCTGAATTATGAGGTCAGCAGTGTCCTTGGCAGAGGGTAGACCGGTACATGGGATGAAATGTGCCGCCTTGGTGAGCCGGTCAACTACTACGAGAATAGTATTTTTTCCCTTTAGAGGTAGGCAGGTCTACGATAAAGTCCATGGAAATGGAACCCCAGGGACGAGAGGGGACTGGCAAAGGCTGTAACAAACCCGTGGGTGGAGAACGTTGAGTCTTGCATCGGGCACAAACGTCACATGATGTCACATACTTCCTTACATCCTTAAATAATTGGGCCACCAAAAGAATCGGGATAGAAATTCCTGTGTCTTTTGTACTCCTTTGTGCCCAGCAATCTTAGAATCATGGGCTAGTCTCAGGATCTTCAGTCTTACTCTTTCGGGTATATATAGCTGCTGCCGTGGGCCCCACAATCTTGTTCTTAAGTACTAATGCACATCATCAGGTGGTTGAGACAACAAGGAGTCGGTGCCATAGGCCTCTCTTATTTCTTCAAGCAAGTCTTTATTATGGATTACTCCACAACAGTAGACTCAGGAACAATTGTTTTGAGCGGACTAGTAGGAGTGGAATCATTGGAGAACATTCTTGATAGCGCATCCGCCTTGCCATTACGGGATCCGGGCCTGTATGAAATTACAAAATTAAATTGATTGAGGAAAAGACTCCAACGAGCTTGGCGAGGAGATAGACATTTGGCCGATCTCACGAATTCCAAATTACGGTGGTCAGTAAGAACGATTATTTGCTGTGAGGTTCCCTGAAGATGGTGTCTCCATTCCTTAAAGGCTGCGACAATCGCTAATAGTTCTTTAGTCCCCACATCATAATTCTTCTCAGCAGATGATTAAACGTCGGGAGAAAAACGCACAAGGATGTAATAAACTCTTGTCTCTTGTTCTCTGAGATAGAATAGCCCCAATAGCACAGTCTGAAGCATCACTTCCTCAATGAAGGCACATTCTGGGTCAGGATGAATTAATACAGGGGCTGTAGTGAACTTGGCTTTTAGGAAGGAGAAGGACTCTTGTGCTTGAGGAGACCAAACAAAAGCATTCTTGTTCTTAGTCAACTGTGTAATGGGAGAAATTATTTCTGAGAAATTCTTAATGAAGCGTCTATAGAAGTTGGCAAAACCTATGAAACGTTGAACATCCTTTATGTTTCTGGGAGTAGGCCATCTAACTATTGCTTTAATCTTACTAGAGTCCATCTGTAGACCATGAGGCGAAATAACATAGCCAAGGAATTGGATCTCAGTCTGATGGAATTCACATTTTTCAATCTTGATGTAGAGATGGTTTTCTCTCAGACGTTCTAGAACAAGTTTCACATGTCTCTGGTGTTCTTCCATTGAGTTGGAGAAAATCAAAATATCGTCCAGGTAGATGACTATGAACTGGTCCAGGAGGTCTCTAAGATGTCATTGACGAGATGTTGGAAGGTGGCTGGAGCATTGCAAAGGCCAAAAGGCATAACACAATATTCAAAATGCCCGTAACGTGACCTAAAAGCTGTTTTCCATTCATCCCCCGATCTGATACGAACTAAGTTATAGGCGCCTCGTAGGTCTAACTTGGAAAAAATCTTTGCATGTTGCATCTTTTCCAGAAGCTCGGGGATCAGTGGTAAAGGATAACGGTTCTTTATGGTAATCTTGTTTAATTCTCTATAATCAATACAAGGTCTCAAGGAACCATCTTTCTTTTTAACAAAGAATATGGGAGCCCCCGCTGGTGAGGAAGATGGGCGGATGAACCCCTTAGCCAGATTTTCTTCTATGTAATCCTTCAAGGCTTTTAATTCGGGACCTGCCAAAGGATAGATGTTTCCAAAAGGTATTGGTGCACCCGGAAGCAATTCTATGGGGCAATCATAGGGTCGGTGTGGGGAAGCTTTTCTGCATTCTTTTGCTGCAGACATCTGCAAATTCCAGGTATACTAACGGTAGCTCTATTGACTTCTTGTCTTGAACTGGGTCTTCAGGGCCTTGTTCAGAGTGAGCTGTTGAGCGGCCATCTCCCACTGGGAAGCTTATCTCCTTGGTTTCCCAGTTAATCACTGGATTCTGTGCTTGCAACCAGGGGAGACCCAGGATGACGGGAAAGTGTGGAGAAGAGATTAATAGAAACGACAGTACTTCATGATGTTGAGAAGTCATAATGACTTCAAGTGGTTCGGTCTCTTGATCCACTGGCCCAGAGCTCAGTGGAGATCCATCTACGGTCTCCATTACCATGGGCGAGAGTCTTTTCTGGATCTTAACCCCATGTTTTCGAGCAAAGGACAGGTCCATAAAATTACCACTTGCCCCAGAGTCCACCATAGCCGAGGTGGATATCCACTGGGAGTTAGCCAGGAATTTAATAGGAAGGAAGCAATGAGAGTCTTTGTTCTCTTTTCTTAATATGCGGTGCCACTGATGAGATGGAATGGACAACTGCTTTCTCGGATAATTCTGTCTCTGAAGCAATGGATTCTCCATCTGAGCAGTCAGGATCCATAATGGCTGCCACCAATCTCCTTGGACGGCTAGGGCAGTTGATAAGGAAGTGGTCAGACTTCCCACAGTAGAAGCATAAACTCTCTTCTGTCAACGCTCTCACGTCTTAATATAGAATCTACTTGCATAGGTTCACTTCCTGATTCTCTGCTGAGTTCTTCCAGGGGTTCCTTGGGAAAGAAGACGGGAACAGACTGGGCCTGCTTGGTATCATAGTTCAAAGTAGCCCATTTTTCTTGTCGCCGTTCAGCACAGCCGGGTATCAATTCGGATGCAGTGATTTATGAAGGCATCCAAACCTAAGGGGGCTTCTGCACGGGCCAGTTCGTCTTTTAATGAGCTGCATAGTCCTTTCCTAAAAAAAGACATCTTTGCTGCATCATTCCAATTGGTGTCGATTGCCCACCTCTTGAACTCCATTGCATACTCGGCCACGGGGCGTTTGCCCTGACGCAATGCTAGGATGGCTGCTTCCGCTGTATAGCACCACGATTGGGATCGTCAAACATTTGACTCATGGCGTCAATGAAGTCCTCCAGGTGATTCAAACGGGCGTCTTGGGTCTCAATCAAGGGGCTAGCCCAGGCAATTGCTTTATGTGTCAATAGCATAATGATGCATAGCACCTTAGACCTATCCGTCGGAAACTGTGTTGGATTTGCGTCAAAGTATAATCTGCATTGGTTAAGGAACCCCCGGAATTTGTCACGGTCCCCGCCAAATCTAAATGGAGGCAACTTAGGGCTCACTACCGGAACCAATGTGGGTGGTCCGGACGCTTGATTTTCCAAGTGGAGTATCCGGTCGGATAATGTCTGCACGGTTCCACGTAGGTCTTGAATGGTTTGTCCATAGACTTGGATGCTGTGGGAGGTCTGGCCTTCAAAAGCGTCATATTTCATCCTCAATGCCTGCATCTCAGTGCGCATATTAGCCACAGTAGTGTGAAGTTGCTTGATGCGAGCTTCTGGGCTTCCAGCCCCGGCGGACTCCATTTTGGGCTTGAGTATCCTGTTACGATACTGGTGTGTATGGCTGGAGTCCAATGGCAGGGGCTAAGACACAAACACAAGGAGGCACTGGAGTCTTGATCTGGAACAGCAGGAGAAGGCAAGGATCCAAGGTGAGGAGTAGCAGGAGACTGACGAGCGGTAAGCAGGTCACTCGAGGTTTGCAGGGTGGACTGCGAGGAGAGGAACAAACTGGAAGGTGAGTTCCTAGGCGAGAGGACTGTAAGCTAAGCAGGAGCTAGGACACAATACTCAAGCAGGAAGTAACAGGCTTGAGGAGTTTATATAGGACCTGGGACAGGAAACAGGAAACAAGATGGCAACCAGCTGATACACGATCCACCATCTTGACTGAGGGCAAACTTAAGGGCAAACACAGTAGCAAGTTCCACGGTATAGCAGGAGCTTCCTGACACCCTTCTTCCCCTGTTTCTCAATAGGCTATGATGGTGCATAATCCTGTTCCTTGTATTTGTGGGAGAAAGCCATTGATATAGGGAAAGTACTTGGCTCTGGGTATATCCTGCACATGTCGGATAGTATGTTTTCATCAACCACAGGGAGATGTTGAAATGCCAGGTAACAAATGCATATTGAATGTTATGCGCTATTATCTGGGCAGAATCAAGATTTACTTTGAAAGGTTGCCCTTCTTCCAGATGTGGGATTTGTTGGGTATCGTCATTTTCCCTGTTTGTGCATGGTCTTACATACTCAGGATTGGCATCAACAATATCCATTGCCCCAACCTCTATCCCAGTTGTATCAGATCTCCAGTGACCAACCATCTCTCTCTATAGAACTTATATGGTTTGGATATGGTGCCAATTTGATAATTTTCTCCTCGTTGAATTGACATATCGATCTCTGTTGTTTCGCTCGGGTATGTCTCACTATAAGTCAAGCTAATATGTTTTGGCATGCGCATTGGGTGCATATCACTGCGCCAGTATATGCCACATACAAACAAGTATTGACCTTCCTTTAAATTTTCATTGAAAACCCCATATTGTGTTCCTGTCTGTTCACCTGTATTGGGCAAATCAGAATCTTCCCCTAACCAATAACCTGTATCATTTACATATATGGTTGCTATCATGAATGGTTGTAATGCGCAGGTAATATGTTCTGTGTGCCATGAGTGTGTGCTAGATCCCTGGTATTCGAGCTATGGCTCATCCTACCAAAAGAGAAGGTAACACTGTACTGGAATTGACTATCAGGTCCCTGATGATATGTCCCAGTTACCTTCTTCCCCTCTGGTATAAGTCTTACCCTTCTACTTCTAGCTACATGACTTATGTTTGTTTGTGTTGTCCCCATATTTGTTGTGGTTGATGGCAGGGACATTGTTCCCTCATATCCTTCATGTGTATCATTGTCTTTTGAGAGTTTTGAATGGTTTGATTCCATAGCATAGGTGACACCAATTGTCAACAAAATCGTTATTTTCATGTTCAGGATCCAGAAATTTCGGCATAAATGATCCTGGAACAAAAAGAACAAGAGCGGCATCAGATTCTTAGCAGTTACATCATTTTACACTGATCTGCATGAACCCTTTTCATGCATTTGCCACCTTTCTTATCTATTCTTTTAACCTTTACAATTTGGTCACTCAGTGTCACAGTTACCTCAAATGGGCCTACCCAATTAGCATCCCAAGAAGATTTGGGCACAAAATTCTTAATCATGAGCCTATCTCCCACCTTTAACTTAATAGGTGGCTTGCCAGGCTCTTCCTTTGCTTTTGGTGCCATGTTGTTAGCGGCAAATTGCAAATACCTCTGTACTTGGTCTTGCAACTGAACCAGGAATTTTTCCTTTTCAACACTTTCCCTCATTGGGGTACTGAGCTGCGGTTCAGCAGGGTGGCATAGGTTCATGACTCTTCCAGTCATTAATTGGTATCGGGTGATTGCGGTGCCTTTTTCCTTCGTACCCCGTATTGCCATTAAAATTGCAGGTAGATGATTTAGCCAACTGTTCCGTAACTGTAGCACCATTTTTTAAAATCTTTCCTTCAAGGTTCTGTTCATTCGTTCTACCATCCCTGATGACTGGGGATGATATGGTACATGGAATTTTTGTTCTATGCTAAGCATTTCACACATGTCTGTCATTATTTTCCCTGTGAAATGTGAACCTCGATCTGACTTGATTGACCTTTGGGAATAACCATTTCGAAATCACCTCCTGCCAGAGAGCTTTTGCTGTCGCCGTAGCTGTGTCCTTCCTCATGGACAAAACCACAAAAATGGGACATAATTTACCAAAAAACTACAAAGCTACACTTACAGCTCAATGGCTGATAGATACCAGCAGCAGGCTTCTATGGCCCTTATGCTGCATGGGAAAAGATGGCAGGTGCCGTTAATTAATGAGCAAATGCTCTAGGTACCAATTCACACCAGCATGCAAAAACCACATTATAACACATGGGAAAACTTTTTTTTTTTGTTTGTGGGTGATATAAGCTGATACCCAGCATGGTGTATCTGTACAGATGGCGTTACCCTCTGTATCACTTTATCCATATGCAATTCTCATCAGGTATTGTTGCATTTTTAGCAGTCTTCCCATGTGTTATAATGTGGTTTTTTGCATGCTGGTGTCCTTTAATACTGATCCATGTACCAGTGACTTTCCTGATGCATCATTAAATCCTCTTGTGTGCCATAAAGGCATGTACTCAGTCAATGATCTTGTGACATAAGCACTGTCAGAAAATATTGTAATCGGGCCTGAAGCAAAATGTAAGATGGCTTCCCTCACTGCCTCTAACTCTGCTCTTTGGGCAGAGAAATTCCTTGGACACTTGATTAAAATTTGCTCATTTGTCTGAGGACACCGTAAGGCATAACCTGTGTGAAACTGACCTTCCTCCCAATATCTTGATCCATCTACCCAAATTTTCAGATCTTTCCTACCTTCCACTACTCTGAATACTTCCTGTGTTTTCGCTCTGTGCACCTACCCACAGTCATGTTTCTCCCCATCATACTGCATTAATTGGGGCAGGACATATGTGGCACTGTGTGCTACTGCAATGTTTCTTGGAGATAGATCAACTAGCCACCTGGCTATTCTTTGGGATGAGACTCCACTAAGTGTTTGTTCCAAAAGCATCTTATGGGAGTGTGAGGTGTTTGCAGGATGATTTTGGAAAACCCTACAATGTGTTCTGTGGAAAGTACTGCCCAGTGTACTGCCAAGAGATTCCTAACACAGTCATCAAATCCTATTTCCACAGGGCTCAGCAATCTTGATAAGTATCCTACAGGAACCCATTTTCCTTGCCTTTCTTGTAGCAACACAGCCGTAATTACTACTGCCGAGGCATGAACCTGTATTGCAAATGGCAAGTCTGGGTTGGGATTACTTAAAGCAGGTGCTTGAGTAAGGCCAATCTTGAGCCCAACAAAAGCACCTTCATGCTCTTCCATCCAATCTAGTGGATCAGCTTCCCGCTGGTCACCTTTCAGGAGTTCATAGAGGGGCTTTGCCTTTTCAGCAAACCCTTCTATGAAGTCTCTGCAAACTGTGGAGGATGGCTTAAGTGTAGTCATCATATCAGGCATTTTTGCGACCACATTTGTGATAGGAGGGGTACACTTATTCAGTGCTCTATAGTCCAATGTGGGACGCCAGCCATTTTGTTTCTTCACAGGCCATAGGGGTGCATTGTTTGTGGATTGCCATTATCTGATTACATTTTGTGTCAGCAAATCCTCCAGTGTTTTTTTTTTTACATACTGGATTGAATAAGGTGGTATCTTATATTGTCTTTGAGGAGGAGGATCTGGGCCTTCTACCATCACCACCATTTTTGATACCTTACCACATTCAGTTTTTGAAGTTGCCCACGCTTTGCTATGTTGTGACAAAATATCAGCCAGTATGTCATCATCAGTTTTCAATAATTCAGCAGGATATAAAGATTCAGCACCTTTGATTGTAGCAATACCATAATTGTCAGCAACCATTTTTAGACAGCCTTTGTACCGTGACACTCTCCACAACATCCAATTACACAGATCAACAATGTGCTCATGTTCTTTTATCACATCAGACCCCATGATGGTACCTTCATGCGTTTGGGAAAGATATAGGCCATGCTCCAACCACAGGCTTCCAATGTTGATAGATATTGGGAGAGATTGCTTTGAGGGCACCAATTGTCCACCAAAACCTCTCAATAATATGCTTTTGCCAAAAGGGTTCACCTCCAAATTCAAATTGGTCAAATTTACGGCTGCACCTGTATCCAGTAGTATATGTGTACGATGGCCCCCTACCTCACCCTGAATACGAGGTCTACCGCCCTGGTCCCTGTCTAGCTGGCATACTAGGGACAAAACTGGGGCCTGACATCCCTATGGTTTCATATAGGGATTTGTGGGAGGCGGAGCTTTTAATTCCTCTGGCCTCTCCGCCATTGCCTTCCCTAATTTCCTGATCTCTTTTATTAATGGACCATATAATGTCACTTCAGGAGTTTGTTGTGTATCAGTCTTTGCATTATCTGTTCCTTGCTGTGGGGAATGCCTTCTAGGAACGAAAGGCTTATTGTTATGCAATTTCCTATTATTCCTACACTGATTTATAGTATGACCTATAATTCCACATCGATAACATTTCCCCATAAATCTCATGTTCCCTTCATTTCGCATCACCTCTGCTATTCTCTTTTGAGGCTTGCTGTCATGATTAGTCTCCTGAATCCAATCCTTTAGAATGTTGACAAAGGCTTGAAAAGAATTTGCATTCCTTAAAGGGGTTGTCTCACTATGAAGATCATAGTTGAAAATGTGGGGACCAAAAATCTAAGGATGTACGTCCTTGGTTACTATTGGCAAAGTGCTACAGTTTTAGAGAACGGGCTGGTTTACATGTGCTTAGCAACGGTGTTTGTTTACTGGTCAGGGAAGCATTCTGTCCTGCCCAGGTCGTGCACATGCAAAGGAAAGGCAGTGAAGAGGAGGGGCAGGGATGTGTGTATTGGCAGGCAAGGAGGAGAAGCAGTGAGAGGACATACAGGGGGGTTGTGTGTATTGTATCCTTTTCACTGCTTCTCCTCCTTGCCTGCCAATACACACATCCCTGCCCCTCCTCTTCACTGCCTTTCCTTTGCATGTGCACGACCTGGTCCTCACATTAGATTTTTGGTCCCCACATTTTCAATTATAATCTTCGTAGTGAGACAACCCCTTTAAGGCAACCTTTGTCGGGTAATCTACATAAGTGCATTTGTTAGCCATTGAATAGAGAAAACTACTGTCATCAGGAGACATGTCTGCACAGTTGTAAGTAGCACGATATAAGGTCAAATATTCAGTACAAAAAATTATTGGGTCATCTCCTCTCTGCCCCCCATAACTCTTTGCAGTTCTCTCATCTTGTCGTTTGTATTACCCCAATTAGAATTTAGCTCAGCAGATAAACCTCTATGCGTGCCCACAGGAGTCTGTAATTTTCACAAAGCTGAGATGGGATCCATACACGCAGCAAAGCACATGCATCCCTGTTATTTAAGCCGTATTGTGTAACAACAGCCTCCAGCTTATTGGAAAGACTGATAGGCGAGGCATTTGTATCACATTTTCCCAATATTTGGCACAGGTTTGTCTCATCTTGTATAGAGAGTGTTGTGGATTGTACACTGCTGCTACCATTCACATGCAGAATGTCTCTACTTTGTCCCCTTCCTTCTGACACAGGAGTAAAGAGAGAGGAACTCTGATTTGGGGTTGACTCTGAATCATCAGAAGTGCATACAGGTTGCTCCTCCCCCCATTTCCCATCTCTTTGCTCCTGTTCAGAGGGATTGCATATTTGTGGTTGCTTACAACAATGGTCATTCAATTTAGTACCTGGTGATTTCAAAGTCATAATACAATGCTCCTTTTTCCTCAGTTGTACATTGGCATCATGCAACTGTCCCTTAAGCATTGTCACAAATTCATCACTCCTTGCCTCTCTATCCTCCAGACATGCAATTTGCTGTTCTCTAAGCCTGCACCTTTCTTCATATTCCTCCAAACTATCTTTCACATCACAATTTTGCTGAACTAGTGCATCTACCTAATCTCTAAGCTCTTCACATCACAATTCGCATTTATAGCACTAGCAACATTAATTTCTTGCTCAATTTTTTCGAGCTGACCACGCATCTGAGCTTTCTCTGAATACCATTGCAATTCCTTCTGTTCTGCAATCTCTTTCATCTTAACTAACATGTGCAAAAAATTTGCTAATCTTTCTTTGCTTTCTTAACTTTTTACTTTTAATACTTTTATTTTGATCATGACACTGCTTCACTAGGTCACTAAATTGATGTGTCATTGCCTCATCAGAACAAGTTTTAAAATTTGCAGAGGCATATTTTTCAACAAATTTGGTTACAATTTCCATTCTCCTTCTCAACCTTTTGCCAGAACAAACTATGCTTACTAACAACTTATAAAAACAAAGGCAGCAGCTTATCACACAACAAAAAAAAAAACAATCAGTGAACACACTATGCTAAATAGCACAGTCAAAAAAACAATAGAAACAACTAGTGAAATACAATTCACTATAAGGCTATGTTCACACGGCTTAATTGCGGGACGTAATTACGCCCCGCAATTACGCCGTGTGGACGGGGGCGGGGCGGGAGCGGGGGAGTGAGCGGGGGGCCGGCACTTCGCCGGCCCATAGACAATCACTGCTAGCGGCGCGTATACGCCGCTAGAAAGTGACATGTCAATTCTCCCCCGCCCGGGGAGAACTGTGAATTACCGTAATGAATGGGCCGTTTTCGGCCCGTAATTGGCGCACTTCGGCGTGTAATTACGGACCGAAATATGGCCCATTTTAAACCATGTGAACATAGCCTAACAGGGACCAAGATTGCTTACAATCTTCCCTCAGGCAGTCACAGACACACACAGTGTTTTGACTTCACCTATATTTGACTGAAAACCACAGATCTAGGCCACGAGGGATCCCCTATTGAAGCATACATCAATTTCCCTTAACTTGAGGTTCAGAGAAATTATTTCTCTTCCCAATTCTTCTCAGAGATGTCTGGTTTATCCTTTAGATCTATGAGAACTTCAGTCAACAGGGTATCTACCCTAACAATTCAACAAATAATCCAAATAACCAACAAACAGATTAACACTTAACTAGATAAGCTGATAAACAATTAAACAGTTACACAGTTACACAGGCCTGAACTCAATATACTAACATCAATAAACAAAAAAACATATAAACACAATGTATGTATATAACCCAAATAAGGAGCTTCTACTCACCAATTAAGCGCGTCCACTCACTGACGTAGTAGTCTTCAGAACTTCAGGTTAATGTTCTAGGTTTCTCTCAGTATTATGGACCCGCCTGCCACTTTGTTCACTGATAGAATACTTCGCCTTGGTTCCAGGCTTCTTTGAAGTGGTTGTTATCGCAGTTATTTCAGGAACTTGGATGAAGCAGAGTTGAATTCTGGGTTCTGCGTAGAATTATTTTTTTTCTACGATCCAATGGGGTGCCAAATGAAATAAGTGGTTATTATTATCAATATTCTGCCTATCCTATCCTGTGCTAGCTATAAATGACGAGGAGTCAAAGCCTTAAAAGACAAGTTGGTTTACTGAAAAGAATAAAATAAAAGTTAACAAAGTAACAGAATAAATGGCACAACCTTCTTCAATGTCCTTGCAATGGGAAATAATACACACATTAAACATAAAACTATCTAATATAGCATTATCATGATATCATAACCTAATCTCTAATCTGTCTAACCCTATAACCTGGCCTCATATTTATGTGAGCTGAAGTCACATCCATCCTGTCACACCCACAGCTCCACCCCTTACTCCAATATCCTCCGGCCTTCTTCTTAGTTATTCGTCCAATCATCTTCCAGTAATATGATATCCGCTATGGTTGTAATATCCATCACTTCCTTATGATGGCGTTGTTGCACTTCCTGAAAAGATATCAGTCACTTGTTACACTACCTACTGGTCCCCTGGTGATGGTGCTGGTGTCATCCTGAAGTAGTTAGTTACATGCCTTGTTCAGGAAATCCACATTCACAGGTAGTAAAGAAATGTTAATTGATATACATTCCGAGAGACTCTTTGATCGTTGCCACCAGGATGCAATCCCGTGATGTTATATGGCTTTGAGAAGCTGAGTCACTTTGATTATGAATGGCCATTGGTCATTTACACCCAGTCTCTTTGTTAACACCTGTTCAGACCATCTGTTCTCACCACAATTAGCTCAGCCAGTTCCTGTAGCCTAAAGTCCTTCTGAGAGACTATAGACTGATATTCAAAATAATCCAACACATGGTCCAACTTTTTTTGGGCAAATGATTCTACAAACATTAACAGTAAATTTGCCAAAGTAAAAATAGAGATCTTATAAAGATATTTAAAAGTCCACTATATATACATACATTCATTAGTTAACATTTTTTAATAAAAATAAAATGTCTTGACGGAAATTTATCCACCTAGGTATTTTTGTGTTCACATTAAAAATCCGCCTTTACTAGGTCGCAAAGTGTTGCAGCCTAGTATGTTGTTGGGAGTAGAATCCAGGTGAAGGTGGCGGGATGACGTCATGCCGTCGGTGCCGGGACACAAGCTCCCAGAAGAGCAAAGTGGTCAGAATGGGTAGAAGTAAATAATATTATTATTCTTTTTATGGGGTTTAAATACCAAACTACTGGGCAGATCTATATAACTACTGAGGGGGCCTATATACCTACCGAGGGGACCAATATACCTACCTACTGGGGGCCTATATACCTATGTACTGAAGGAGCCTATACACCTTACCTACTGAGGGCACCTATATACCCATCTGCCTACTGAGGGGGCCTATATACCTATGTAATGAAGGAGCCTATACACCTTACCTACTGAGGGCACCTATATACCTATCTACCTACTCAGGGGGCCTATATACCTACCTACAAAGGGCATTTATGTACCTACCTACTCAGGTGGCCTATAGCCCTACCTCTATATGGAGGGCATCTATATATCTACCTGCTTAGAGGCCTATATACCCATCTACAGGGGGGTCTATAAACCTACCTATTTAAAGGGTTTTTCTCACTACCAAGATTAACTTTATACATGAAGGGAGTGTTAATTGAAGACTTTTTCTAAATATATTACTTTGTTGATTCTATTTTAGTAATGGACAAAAGGCATTTTATGTGCTCTTTTAAATCAATAGATTTTTATTTATAATTCAAGAGTAGTGTACAGTCAGTACTAAAGAAAACAAGGAAAAAGATTGCATAATAAAACAACCAGAACACAACAGTCATGCCAGGTATTCTTGAAAGTGTAAAACTTGTATAGTATAAATTTAGTCAAGCAGTAGCAAGCAGTACCGAGTTAATAACCATCCACATAAAATGACCCACGGAGGTTAATAATGTGGGTTGTTGCTCAGAAGGAGGGTAAAGAGGAAAGAGATTGCATAACCAAGAGGCGGAGGGAATCTCTTATTATCTTAAGTATGGTGAGTCTGACCAGACCTTCCATTTGGCCTTTCGTTTAGCAACTAGATGGGGGGGGACAGACAGATACATTTCGTTATGATACTGGGAGTTAATCCTGTTAATGATCTCTCCAAAGTTAGGAGAAGAGGTAGATTTCCAGTGATGGGCGATTGTGAAACGTGCCGCAATGAGTATGTGTTGGATCACTGTCTGATGCGTATGGGGGATGTCTCCTATATGTATATCTAATAGGGCCAATTCTGGGTAGAGTTCAAATCGGGAAAAGTATAGGTCTTGGATAAGACCCTCAACCTGGGACCAAATTGCTGCAACCACAGGACATGACCACCACATGTGGGATAAGGAGCCTGCCGAGCCGCAACCTCTCCAGCACATCTTGGATGTGTCTGGAAACATGTGAGCTGCTCTAATAGGTGTAAGGTACCATCTAAGATGTATTTTCCTTATTAACTCTAAGTGGTTAATGCAGCTGGAATGTTTAGAGGTCGAAGAAGCTGCCTGTAGCCATTCGTCTATTGAGAATGTCTTAGATAATTCTAACTCCCACTTAGTCATGTAGTTTCATAGTTTCATAGTTTCATAGTTTGTAAGGCTAAAAAAAGACAAGTCGTCCATCTAGTTCAGCCTGTTGTGCTAAGGTGTTGATCCAGAGGAAGGCAAAAACCCCCAATGAGGTAGAAGCCAATTGTCCTCATTTTGGGGAAAAATTCCTTCCTGACTCCAATCTGGCAATCAGAAAAATCCCTGGATCAATGACCCCTCTCCTGAATCCTAGTCACTATAACTTGTTATATTATTACGCTCCAGAAATGCATCCAAACCCTTTTTGAACTCGGTTATTGAATTCACCATGACCAGTCCCTCTGGCAGAGAATTCCATAGTCTCACTGCTCTTACAGTAAAGAATCCCTTTCTATGTTTATGTAGAAACTTTCGTTCCTCAAGACGTAAAGGATGCCCCCTTGTTCTAGATACAGCCCTGTGTATAAATAAATCTTGGGAGAGATCTCTATATTGACCTTTGATGTATTTAAACATATTTATTATGTCCCCCCGAAGCCTTCTTTTCTCTAAACTAAATAACCCTAATCTTGCCAATCTTTCTGTGTACTGTAGTCCACCCAGTCCTTTTATTATTTTTGTTGCCCGCCTTTGTACCTGTTCAAGCTCTACAATGTCTTTCCTGTGCACTGGTGCCCAAAACTGTACACAATATTCCATGTGTGGTCTAACCAGTGACTTGTATAATGGGAGAATAATGTTCTCATCATGTGCATCTATGCCCCTTTAATGCACCCCATGATCCTATTTGCTTTGGCTGCTGCTGCCTGACACTGGCTGCTACAATTAAGTTTACTGTCCACCAGGATTCCCAAGTCCTTCTCCATGTCACTTTTACCCAGTGTTTTTCCATTTAACATGTAATCATGTAATGGATTTCTCTTCCCATGTGCATAACCTTGCATTTATCAGTGTTAAACCTCATCTGCCATTTCCCTGCCCAGGCCTCCAACTTATCCAGATCCCTTTGTAATAACATATTATCCTCTATTGTGTTGATTACTTTACAGAGCTTAGTATCGTCTGCAAAGATCGATATTCTACTGTGTATTCCCTGTGTAAGATCATTAATGAAAATGTTAAAGAGGATAGGGCCCAATACTGACCCTTGTGGTACCCCATAGTAACAGCGATCCAGTCTGAGTATGTACCGTTAATTACTACCCTTTGTTTTCTATCAGTGAGCCAGTTACTTACCCACTTGCACACATTTTCCCCCAGTCCAAGCATTCTCATTTTATTTACCAACCTTTTATGTGGCACCGTATCAAATGCTTTAGAAAAATCTAGATATATGACATCCAGTGCCTCACCCCGATCCAGTCTAGCACTGACTTCCTCATAGAAGCTGATGAGATTAGTCTGACAGGACTAGACTCAGGGCTACCCCCTGACAGGGTGGAATAAGCTGCTGAGAGGCCTTTGGTGTGTGTGCCTGAAGAAAGGAGAAAATGGTAGAATGGAGTTTTAAGAGAAGGCGTCTGTGGCCTAGGAATAGACTGAATCGCGTGTCTTACCTGAAGGTATAAAAAGAATTGTGATCTGGGTATCCCATAGGTGTGTGAAAGGTCCTCAAAGGATCTAAAAGTCCCCTCTGCATAGAGATCACCAATTAGCCAGATGCCCCTGGTAATCCATTGGCCAAGAGGAGCAGAGATCTGAGTGCCATATAAAATGGACAAGGGACAATTAAGCTTATCGAGGACTATCACCTGATTCCGGGCAATGTGTTTGTGCCATACTAAAATAAGGTGCTGGGTCGTTAGAAAGTAAAAGTGGTTGGTAGGGAGGGGAGGGAATCCTTGTAACATCGCTAATAGGTGATCTTTAATTGAGCCCGGAGAAACCGAGTTATTTTCTATGTGAGCCCAATGGTGAATGGAGGAGGATAACCAAAGGTGACCTACCAGCTCTAGTATGGAGGCTAAGTTGTATAGCTTCAGATCAGGGACGGCTAGGCCCCCATCTTGTTTTCGTAAGTGTAGGTATTGTCGTTTGAACCTTGGTCGTTTAGAGTTCCAAATAAACTTCAGAAGTATCATCTGAAGCTTATTTAGTATTGGAGTAGGTATCAGAAAAGGTAGGGCCCTGGCCATGTATAGGAACTTAGGGAGAAGCATCATTTTGACTAGGTTTATTCTAGCCATCCAGGATAAAGATGATTGTTGCATTTTGGTGATATCTTCAGTGAAATCGGAGGCTAGGTCTGACCAGTTAACCTCGATAGTTTTCGTGAGGTCTGGAAAAATTTTGACACCTAAATATGTTATATGGGATTTGGACCAGACAAACTCATATGTGGAGAGGACAGATTGAGTTGCTCGAGAGCAATTAAGGGGAAGAAGAGTGGACTTGTTAATGTTAAGTTTATAATAGGAAACCTTTGAATATGTAGTTAATATGTCCAGAAGGGCCGGAACTGAAGATTCCGGATCTTTGCACATGATTAGGATGTCATCCGCATATAGGCCGGCTTTATGGGTCTGCCGTCCCACCGTTATGCCTGAGATATGCGGAGATGTTCGAATCAACTCTGCAAGGGGTTCGATGCATAGGTCGAAGATTAGTGGCGATAACGGACAGCCTTGCCTGGTGCCATTGGAAATAGTGAAGGGGTGGGATATGAAACCCGATGAGAATACCCTGGCTGACGGGGAGGAATATAAAGCTAGGATAGCTTGAAGTATCGGACCTGAGAAACCAAACTTAGATAGGACTTCTGACATGTATAACCAATTGATGCGGTCAAAGGCTTTCTCGCCGTCTAACGAGAGAAGAACCGCTGGGACCTTATCTCTACCAAGCAACTGCAAGAGATCAAGTACTCTCCGAATCCCATCTCTCGTTTGTCTCGACTTAACGAAACCTACTTGGTCTGGGTGGATTAAATTCGGTAAAATATCGTTAATTCTATTCGCCAGTATTTTAGAAAATAACTTAATATCGCAGTTAAGGAGAGAGATCGGTCGATAATTCGCGACTACATCATGGGGTTTTCCTGGTTTGGGGATGGTAACAATTGTGGCAGAAAGCATTTCTGGGGGAGGGGAGTTACCCGCTAGAAAGGAGTTAAAAACATTAAGGATATGGGGAGATAGGATTTGGGAGAAGAGTTTATAATATTCGTTATTGAAACCGTCAGGACCAGGGGATTTATGAGGTTTCGCTTGTCTGATTGATTCCTCTAATTCTGATTGTAGGATAGGGGTATTTAGTGATAGGAGTTGGTCTTTGGTCACCATAGGGAGATTTATATTATTTAAAAAAGAGCGAACTACTTGGGGTGTCACTAGGGGGATGGAAGGGTCATCTTTGAGATTATAAAGGGATTGGTAGTAATGGGCAAAAGAGTCAGCAATGTGTTGGGGATCAAACACTCTCCTCGACCCAGATGTTAAGTAAGCTATTCTAGATCTGGCCTGAAGTTGTTTGACTCTTCGCGCCAGGAGTTTCCCGGGACGGTCCCCCTGGGCATAGAAGTTCCATTTCAATCTAGAAAGGGAAGCTTCATATTTATTAAGGCTAAGAATTTTTAATTTTTGCTTCAAAGCTGACAATTCTTCCAAAACTAACTGAGACGGGGAAGATTTGGCTAGATCATCCTGGACCTTAATTTTTTGTAATATGTCATCTAACTCTCGTTCTCTCCGCCGCTTCTCCCTAGACGCTATTTGAATTATAATGCCTCTGATTACTGCCTTATGGGCGTTCCATAATGTAGTTGGAGAGGAGACCGAAGGTGAATTGACATCAAAATATTCTTGTAAAGAGGTCTTGATCTCTTGTACTATGGAATCAGATTTGAGAAGAAAATTATTTAGTCTCCAGGGAGAAAGCGGAGGAGGAGGAAGATTGTCCTGCAGGGTCAAAAAAATTGGAGCATGGTCTGACCATGTTCTGTTTCCAATCTCTGTTGAGAATACTTTGGAAAGAGCTTGCCTGTTTGTGAGGAATAGTTCTATGCGGGAAAAAGAACGATTAGGAGCTGAAAAGAACGTATAATCAATATCAGTAGGGTGGGAATATCGCCAAGGGTCGTGTAAGCTTTCTTCAGCCAAGAGTGTTTGTAGATTTTGTATATTTCTAGGGGACTGTGACTTATCTATGAGGGGATTGACAACCAAGTTGAAGTCTCCACAGATAATCAATCGATCATTTGTTGACCTTCTAGCCTTGCTTAAAACCTTAGAGATAAACCGAAGTTGGCGGGTATTAGGCGCGTATAGTGAAACCAGTATATATGGGATGGAATTTTAGTGTACAATGTAGGATGACATATCTCCCTTTCTCATCTAAAATGGAGTGTTGTATTGCAAAGGTCACTGAGTCCTTTACAAAGACAGAGACTCCGGCTTTTTTTTGAGGAGAGGAGGAGTGAAATGCTACAGGAAATTTTCTATGTTTTAATCTAAAAACATCCTGTCCTTTGAGATGCGTTTCCTGTACACAAATGATGTCTGCCTTCAACCTCAACGCATCCCTCCACAACAATGAGCGTTTAAAGGGCGAATTCAGCCCATTGGCGTTCAGTGATAAAATCTTAATACCCATGGTCTAGATGAAAGGTACGCGCTGGGGCCGAGGCAGCACTAGAACAGGAAACCTCAGGTCCGAGGTGGGATGGCATTATCAAGAAACCTGAAATAGGAAGCATGGCATGACAAAAACAAACCAGACAACATATTGAAAATAACATACAGTAACCAAACAGAGGTTCCGTCGAGTGGAAGCCAGAAAGTTTCGGGGGAAACCAGTCCGAAGGCAGGACTTAGCCTGAAGTTCGGCCGAAATTAGTGGCGAACAATGTAGAGGAGTAACGGGTTGGAGAGAAAAGACGTGGGATCAGCAATTAGACTGCTATAGTGTTCACTCATAAGGGATGGGACCCGATCTGCGGTGTCTATCCGACCAGAGTGGGGTAATCGCCTCTGGGCGAGACTTCTGACTTTTCAGCGGGGTCGTGGTGGGAGTTGGGAGCAGGTCCCAGGCAGCAAGGGCATCTCTGGCTGTTGAGGGGTTATGGCAGACTGTAGTAATGTTGTCTTTGGTGATGATCAGCTTTACTGGAAAGCCCCAGTGGTAATTTATTCCCTGATCCCGGAGAATCTTGGTATATTGGGAGAACTCTCTTCGTTTAAGCATAGTGCCAGCTGATAAGTCCGGAAAAATAGCAATATCTTTGAAACGGTCAGGGAGTGGAGGGTGTTTCCGTAAGGCTCTTAAAAAATCATCTTTTGTACGGAAGAAGTGGATCTTCGCGATAACATCTCTGGGAATAGAAGCATGAAGGTGTCTTGGTTTGGGTAGGCGATGTATACGGTCCACCGTTAGATCTATCTGTGAAGCATTGGGTAGCACTAAAGCCATAAGATCAGTGAGGAAGGCAAGCAGGAGGTCTGGGGTGACGGATTCGGGGATTCCCCTAATACGGATATTCTCTCTTCTAGAACGATCTTCCAGGTCTAGAATCTTGGAGGAAAGCCTCTGCACCTCATCCTCCAGGGCTGAATTCGCATCTATCAATAGGTTATGCGAGTTTGTAAACTCAGACATTTTCTTTTCTAAATGATCTGTCCTAGAGACTAAGGCTTGTATATCTGACCTAAATTCTGCCATCATGAGCTTAAAGTCAGACTGTAAATTTTCTCTGAAGGAGGAGAACAACCTTTGTAGCGTCGTCTCAGTGGGGGAGGGACGACTCGAAGATTCTTGAGAGTCCATCTCGTTTTGGTTGGAGAGAGGGGAGGTGGAGGAAAGTGGCGGAAATGGTATCCTTCTTTCCGCTGAAGAGGGTTGAGTGGATGACTGGGGAAAAAACTCCGTGAGTTTCGTTGGTTTAACCTTAGCCCGTCGTCTGCTGGTACCGCCCATTTGCTCTGAGCAGTCAGTGCGTTGTGTAGGCTGGGGCAGGCTAAGTAAGAAAAGACTGAAGTCTAATGCCGCGGGAGTTGCTTCTGTGGAGTATTGCAAGATCAGATAGCGGATATTAGACTTTTTTTTTTTTTTTTTTGCTTTGTCTTCTCAGAGGTATAAGGGGGTTGCCCACGAGGGCTATGAGGGAGGAAGTGCACTCAAGTGGAATCCGAGTCTGAGTCTTTTAGATTCTGTGTTATGCCACTTCAGTCTTGGCAGTCTGGCTCAGTTTAAACTCTAATGAGGTTAGGTGAGTATTAAAGGCGCCTAGCTGGAAGTGTTTAGGGCACCAGAGAATGTGTAGTTATGTAGAGGAGTAGATATGGGCTATTCACAGCTTTGGTACAGGAATAATCTAATAAAGACAGTGGGGCAAGTCTTTTAGAATGAAGCAGCAGAGCATAACTCTACAAGATGGCGGCGGCCACGTGTCGCAGCTCGTCAGCCAGAAGATGGCGGTCGGGGTTCCTTAATTAAAGCAAAGTCCCAGAGATATGCTAGGGGGATGGCGATTTAGGATTGGCAATTCCCAGTCTAGTGCTCAGAGTCACAGGTTATTTAGATGGGTTTGGTACTTATCTGTCACCGCTGCTGCTCAGGAGGAGTCCTCTATGAAGGAAGACAGCCGATGCCTAAGATGGCGGATGACGGTGGGATCCCCGCGCTCAACCCTCCAGCAAGTACCAGAAGGGAGGAGCAGTCAGGGATACGCTGGCCGTTATGCAGAGACTTTCAGCCAGGGAGGATCACGTCGCCTGTATAGCTGCGGCGGAGCACGGCACGGCCGTTCACGGCTAGGCAGTCGTCAGATTCGAGAGCGAGGTAATCCGGTCTGGACCTCAGGGTATGAGCCAGGGGACCCGCAGACGCCTGCTTTGTGGCGGTAAGTAGATGAGTGCGGGCGGAGTGTGACGAAGCCTCCCAGTGCCCCCTAACAGCTTCTCCGAGGTCTCACAGCCGCGGTAAGCCTTGGATCTATGGCGCGCAAATCCGCCGTTGGCCGCACGGTTCCAGCTTGGACGTCCCGGGGTATCCAACGGTTACAGGCGTCTGGAGGGGAAAGCAGTCACCACCGGAGAGCCGCACACAAGATAAGGGACCGGTCCCACGAGGTTTGGTTTGAGTTTGGCAGCAGTAGCAGGTTTTTTAGTGCCGTTTTTGGGGTGATCCACACGGAGCTCTTCTCACACACAACCTACTCCATGTTGGTCCAGGCCACGCCCCTCCATTTTATGTGCTCTTTAGTGTACATATGTTTCTATGGTAACTTGCATACCAATCCATAACTCTGTATCTGATTAGCTGAGAGAGCAGAGAGTGATGTCACCTCACGGACGGACTGACAGGCCTGAGCTTCAGAGAAAAACTAATCATCTCTAACAAGGTTATCATCTGTTAACAGACAAATCCATTGTATTCAGTCCTCACAACACCTGTAGCTGTTTTTTTTTAATAAAGATTAGCTTCTAGCTGGGCTATTACCCTGGCAAGTACGGGAGAGCTAAACATGCAATAAAACCACCCATGCTTGAGGAGACAGAGTGAGTGGAAAGCTGCTTGTTTGTCAGTGAAACAGTGAGGTCAGAAAACCCCTTCGGGAGACCCATATGCCTACCTTATGGGTTACCTATATATCTATCTACTGGGAGATCTACATACCTTCTTACCTAATGGGGGACATACATAGAAAAACTGGGTGATGCCCCATCCTGCACTGTAGGTACCAAATTTTTATATAGGAAAGCTGGTTGCTCTGGTGGATGGAACATCCATACAACTCTTGTAGCATTTCTGTTTTCTTTTACAGGTTTCCCTTTTGAACTAGATTTGATTTGTTTAACTACATTGGACCAGCGTTGAATCCATAAAATGGTCAAAGAGGAATGATTTTTAAATGATGTTTATTTAAACAGGGTTTTTTTTCTTGTTTCTTTGTGTTTTCTTTTTTTACCCTTTTACTCCATTGTCCGTAATGGAGACATCTCTCCATTGCTACTGATATGGCTTGGTCTCAGCCAGCGGTGTTTCTGAGGTAGCTATAGCTACAGACCGGTTCAATCTCTAATGATAGGCTGCCAGTGCTGGTCGTTATAGCTACAGACCTGGGTTCTACTGCAGCCTACTAGAAGCCAGTAAACACACCCCTGAATTCAAAATGAAACCAAAAGAAAACAGGACTGAGGTAAGATGAATCAATGTAGTGAGACAACCCCTTTAATCCACTCCTACTATTGCCTGAGTACCCTGATGATAACCTAATCCCTCCAATTACCCCTGGTGCATTGGATAATGATGAGAAGAGGTTAGTATGATCCTTAGAAATGACAAAAAACACTGTTGGGTGACACCAAGCCAAAGTGATAGTAATGGAGAGGTGTCTATCAGATGCCTATATTACTTACAGTGGGGAAAAATGGCTAAACCCCTCCCCCCAAAATGAACAAAAAACACTATTTAAATAAATACTCCCCAACAACTTCCCTCTTTGATTATTTTATTAAAGAAATAGATCTGACACTGATGCGACAGTCTTACCAATCAGATGTAGTCCAAAGGAAAAACCTACACAAAAATAGAACACTACAAAAAACTTGACAGTACTTTATCACATGGGGAGTAGGGAGTTGCTGGAAATGTGAGGATTCTAAAATGTTTATGTGACAAATTCTGCAGAGATGACTGGGAGAAGTTATCACAGTGGTTTAGACCAAAAGAAAAAATAAAAGGAAGAGAACTTCAATCAGGGAAGACATCGCTTCTGAGTCTCTGGCTGTAGCTACACTCTCATCACTTACTGGATACGGTCTGCAGAGGATCTATGTACAACTGGTAATCACTATGTGGTGGTCGCATGTGGTTATGGGTCTGGCAGTATTATTTGATCCTTATGTAGTGGTATTCTTGGGATTGTTGGAGTTGGTATTGTGGCATTTTTTTTAGTAACAGTATGATGGTAATATATATGGTATTTGGTCCAAATATAGGTGTTTTGTTTGGTAAATTTACAGTATATCTGCAGAAAAATAGTGGCAGGAACATACTTTTTTAATCGAAAAATGTATGCCGCAGTTTATGATATATTGTGAAAAATGTTGTGTGAACTAAGCCCTATTGAGTAAAATGTTACACAAAGGGCCAGTGCCCTGGATGTTTTAGGACCTTAGCAATGCCCCTATTTTTAAGTTGTATACTGTTCGGGCTTGACCCCATGGCACAGGTTTTCAGTTGGTTTTACAGACGGTTTTTGGATTTGAAAACAGTCTGTAAAGTGACTGTTAACCTTTTACATCGATGTTAAGTAGAAAATCTGTGCAGCAGTCCACACTGCATGGATTTCCTGTCAGAAGATTTTTTACACCATCGGTGTAACGAAAAACTTAGAACACGTACATTCTTCCGCCCGGTTTTGGGCAGAACATGAACACGTGGGTGCGAAGGGGGACAGCATGAATCCACAAACCGCAGACAGAAGCCATCCCCCTGCATGCCAAAACTAAGTGATTCACTGAAACCTGCTGATTGTGTGTGTTAATAGATTGTGTGTTACACACTCTACACTGTTGGACAGGACAGTAGATTACTATAATGTGTTTACACGTGGAAGATTATCGGTCTCTGGGAAAATGGCAATTTTGAAATTCCTACAAAAATTTTGCCGTATAGGAAAGGTATTGATGTATCCTTTCCTTTACCAAATGCTCTCTTATGCCAAAACCAATTGTGCTGCCAGTTTAAGGGGGTGGAAGGAAGGCACTGAGCAGAATTATCAGAAGAACAGTTTCAAATTATTGTTAGCACACCTTATTTCCACAAGTAAAACTAATGTTTTCTTTAAACATGAGCAGAGTGGAAAAGCATTAAGAGACCACACTTAGGTGAAAACCAAGTTTAAATCTATAAAAGAGAGTGACCGCACACACGGTCATCTGTCTGCTAGAAGAGTATTGTACTCCCACTGTTGCTATCATGTACTAGTAAATGGACTTCACTCATATTCAAATATTATGTAATAAATTGGGGATTCCAATAAAGTCAATTAAGACGTGAAAGAGAATGCTACATAACCTGTACACTGCGTGTGACATAAATTATATAAAAATACTGTAAGGCTATGTCTACACTGCAGTGAACAAAAAACAACCTGAAAACGAATTGCTAAAAACGTTCATGAAACTGAGTTTGCTGGCAACTGCCTGTCAAAAGCAGCTGAGAAAACGACTGTTTTTTGCCGCCGATCCTTCATAAAACCATGCTTGAATGGCGTTATACATTTATTTTCAGTGAGATACTCCAGCATAGCATCTCTGAGAAAACCTTCAAACATTTTACCTACAACAGAGGTTAAACTTACCGGCCTATAGTTTCCAGGATCACGTTTTGACCCCTTTTTGAATATTGGCACCACAACTGCTATGTGCCAATGTTTTGAAACATACCCCATTATTATACAGTCCATAAATATTAAGAATAGGGACCTATCTACGACATCACTTAACTCCCTTAGGACACTTGGGTGTATGCCATCAGGACCTGGGGATTTGTCTATTTTAATCTTCTTAAGACGGAGCTGCACTTCTTCCTGAGTTAGACAAGAAACATTTAAGTTGGAGTTTACCTCATCCCTCTGTTCAACAGGAAGGTCATCCTCCTTGGTAAAATGGTAAAAAGTACAGTGGAGAAAAAAAGTGTTTAATAGGTTTGCTTTTTTCTCATCACCCTCTACTGTCTCTCCCTCAGTATTTTTCAAAGGGCCAACATTTTCTGTTTTAATCTTTTTTACTATTTATATAGTTAACAAATATTTTGTGGTTAGTTTTACTTTCTATAGCGATATGTCTTTCCGTCTCCAGCATTGCTTTCTTTATCTTTATTTTACACACTTTATTTTTTTTCCCTATAGCTTCTTAGCGCCTCTTCACTACCCTCCTGTTTTAGTAGGTGAAACGCTTTCTTTTTGATACTTATTGCCTCTTTTACATTTCTGTTCATCCACATTGGGTTTTTCCTGTTTCTAATTATTTTATTACCATAAGGTATGTACCTCTCACAGTGGTAGCCTAGGATGTTTTTAAAAATATCCCATTTATTATTTGTTCTGCCATATTCAAACACATTGTCCCAGTCAAAACGGTTTAGGGCCTCCCTAAGCAGAATAAAATTAGCCTTCCTAAAATTCTGTGTTTTTGTGGCTCCTTGACAAAAAAACTTTATTGAAGGATAAACGGAAATTTATTATATTATGGTCACTATTTCCTAGGTGCCCCTCAACCTGAACCTTTGTTACTCTGTCAGGTCTATTATTGAATATAAAGTCTAGAAGGGCCTTTCCTCTAGTCAGCTCCTGCACCATTTGGCAAAGGTAATTATCATTAGTTATTGACAAAATATTGTTATTGTTACCCCCATGTATATTTACCCATAATGACTCCACATGTTCATTACCTGTACCTATATCTTCCCGCAGTGTTGGCTTCAGACAGGATTTTACATAGAGACAGACACCTCCCCCTTCCGGTCTTTACAATCCTTTCTAAATAGACTGTAGCCCGGTAAGTTAACTGCCCAGCTCTAGCTCTAATCCAGCCATGTCTCAGTTATCCCCACTATGTCATATTTTTCTTCCGCTATTAGTAATTCTAGTTCATTTATTTTGTTGGCGCACGGGCCATCGCAGCGCCCGAGTGCCGACAGTGACTCGAGTATAAGCCGAGGTCGGATTTTTCAGCACATTTTTTGTGTTGAAAAACTCGGCTTATACTCAAGTATATACGGTACATAAAAAACATATTTTTAACGACAAAAAGATAACTTTAGTGCCAAAATCCATACAAAAAATTTATTTTTGCTTAAAAAGCGTATTTTTATCGACAAAAGCGAGAAAACTTTAATAGCGGCAAAATCTATAAAAAACATATTGTAGTGACTAAATCCGTAAAAAACTTATTTTTAGCGACAAAATACGGAAAAAAAATGTATTTTTAGCAACAAAAGGAAGATAAGTTTAGAAGAGCCAAAATCCATGAAAAAACTTATTTTTAGCATCAGAAATTTATTAGCGCCAAAATATATTAAGAAAAGGATTTTAGCGCTAAAATCTGTAAAAAAAAAAAAAAGGATTCCTGCGCCAAAATCCGTAAAACAACTTATTTTTAGTGTCAGAAGCGAGGTAACTTTATTAGAGCCAAAATCTGTAAAGAAAGGGATTTTAGCTCCAAAATCCATAGGAAAAGGATTCTTGTGCCAAGATCCATAAAAAAAGCATATTTTTAGCGTCAGAAGCGAGATAACTTTATTAGCACCAAAATATGTTAAGAAAGGATTTTAGCTCCAAAAGCCATAAAAAATGGATTATGGCCCCAAAATCCGTAAAAAAACAGATTCTGGGTATGTAAAGAAAATGTAAAGCACATTACTGCATTTATATGTCATCTTGTAAGTCGTTTTATGGATTTTGGAGCTAATAAAGTTATATAGCGTTTGTCGCCACAAATATGTTTTTTTACGGATTGTGGCCCTAATGTCCATTTTTTAATGGATTTTGGTGCTAAGATCTGCATTTTTACGGATTTTGGTGCTAATAAAGCTATATCGCATTTGTCGCGAAAAATAAGGTTTTTTTTTACGGATTTTGGCCCTAAAGTCCATTTTTTACGGATTTTGGTGCTAAAATCCTTTTTTTTTACGGATTTTGACGCTAATCAAGTTACCTCGCTTCTGACGCTAAAATAAGTTTTTTTACGGATTTTGGAGCCAGAATAAGTTTTTTTTTTTTTTTTTACAGATTTTGGCGCTAAAATCCTTCTCTTAACTTTATTAGCGCCAAAATATGTTATCTCACTTCTGACGCCAAAAATACGTTTTTTTTTACAGATTTTGGCACAATAATCGTTTTTTGTACGGATTTTGGCGCTAAAATACTTTTCTTAACATTGTTTTATTATAGTTAAGAAAGAATTTTAGAGCCAAAATCCATTAAAAAATGGATTCTGGCGCCAAAATCCATAAAAAAACGTATTTTTGGCTTTAGAAGCAAGATAACTTAATCAGCAGCAAAATGTGTTAAGAAAAGTATTTTAGTGCCAAAATCCGTAAAAAAAAACGGATTCTTGGGCCAAAATCCGTAGAAAAACGTATTTTTAGGTGTTAGAAGCGAGATAAATTTATTGGCGCCACAATATATTAAGAAAGCGATTTTAGTGCCAAAATCCGTTAAAAAAAACGATTCTGGTGCCAAAATCCGTAAAAAAAACGTATTTTTGGTGTCAGAAGCGAGATAACTTAATTAGCAGCAAAATATGTTAAGAAAAGGATTTTAGCGCCAAAATCCATAAAAAAACGGATTCTGGTGCCAAAATCCATAAAAAACGTATTTTTAGCCAGAAGCGAGATATGTTAAGAAAAGGATTTTAGCGGCGAAATCTATATAACGTATTCTGGCGCCAAAATCCGTAAAAAAAACATATTTTTTGCGTCAGAAGTGAGATAACTTTATTAGCGCCAAAATATGGTAAGAAAAGGATTTTAGCATTAAAATCCATAAAAAAAACGGATTCTTGCGCCAAAATCTGTAAAAAAAACCCTTATTTTTGGCGTCAGAAGCGAGATAACTTTATTAGTGCCAAAATATGTTGAGACAAGTATTTTAGCGCCAAAATCCATTACAAAAACGGATTCTGGCGCAAAAATCCGTAAGAAAACGTATTTTTGGCATCAGAAGCGAGATAACTTTATTAACGTCAAAATATGTTAAGAAAAGGATTTTAGCAAATTTTCAATGAAGAAAGGTCCGCACTGGGTTTGAATAAAATATTCTTCAATGCTTTATTTATCCAAAACAATTAAAAGGCTTTCAATTTTCAGAGAAAGTGGACATCATACGACAGGTAGTTGGTAGTTGTAGTTGTTATCGTTGCAACTACCTGCCATATGATGTCCACTTTCTCTGGAAATTGAAAGCCTTTTAATTGTTTTGGATAAATAAAGCATTAAAGAATATTTTATTCAAACCCAGTGCGGACCTTTCTTTATTGAAAATTTGCTTCAGCTGTTGGATCCTGCACGGGAGCGGTGAGCTGTTTCATTTCTTCTGTTTGTCTTAAAAGGATTTTAGCGCCAAAATTCATAAATTAAAAAAAACGGATTCTGGCGCCAAAATCTGCAAAAAAAATGTATTTTTTCGGTCAGAAGCGAGATAATTTTATTAGTGCCAAAATATGTTAAGAAAAGGATTTGAGCACCAAAATCCATTTAAAAAAATTGGATTCTGGCGCCAAAATCTGTAAAAAAAAACATATTTTTGGCGTCAGAAGTGAGAACTTTATTAGCGCCAAAATATGTTAAGAAAAGGATTTTAGCACCAAAATTCACAATAAAACGGATTCTGACGCTAAAATCCTAAAAAAACCTATTTTTAGTGAAAAATATATGAATTGCGCAAAAATCGTTAGCGACCAAAGCATGATCATTTTATTACAAAAGGTACAAAAAAGGACACATCAGACATTTGTATACAAATTTGATAAGGTATAACCTTTATTAACACCCACTATTGGTAGGACTTGGGTTTTCTGGGTGGGTTTTTATAGAAAAATCACGGCAAAAGACATCCGGCGCTTTCCATAGACTCCTGTAGTAAATTTTCTGCCCTGCTCTGCCGTTTTTTAGAACATGTTGCAAAAGACGGCCAGTAAAAAAAATTAGCAGAAAAAAGAAGCTCAGTGTTGACAGCGGGACGTTTTTACATTAGAAGTCTATGGGAGATTTTTTTCAGTAGTTTTTCCAGCGTTTTTAGAAAACGAAAAACGCTGAAAAAACGGACGTTTTTCTGTGCAGTGTAGACATAGCCTTAGAACGTTGACAACCTATCAGTTCACATATTTTTGCACTTAACTAATTGCCATGGGTAACACTCAATGTGTGTCTAATCTGGTGTGATTATGGTTTATTTTACCTGCATTATTTAGATTACTGCAGATCTGAAATCATGCGGACCCATTCTTTACAACTAAAGTAGTTGAAGAAGATCAGGCGAAAGAATTCTACATAAACAGAGAACACCTATATGAGGATACTTAGCTTAGTAATGGCAACCAGCTGCTTAGTCCCACGTTTTTAATCTTGCCTGTGGTGCTGAGGACATCTGCTGGTCACTTGTGGAAATCACTGCTTATTAGCATATCATTCCTTGTCTTATTAATTTGTTTATACAAATTAATTTTTGAAAAACAAAATTAAACGAAAAGAGTTTACTAGGATCCCTTTTTTCCAATAAGTACACCTTACTAACTAAATATAGATTACCATCTAAATCTGAAATTCACTGTAGTTATTAAAAACAAGTGACTGACAGATATCAAGAAATGACATTACATAGCCCAAATAACCTAAATATATTGGGTTATAATATGTGTTATTAATAATGATTGTATATTTAAAAAAAAAAAAAAAAAAAAGTCCTTCGGACCGGAATCGAACCAGTGACCTAAGGATGACAGCATGTAATCCACTACAGTCCTCCGCTCTACCAGCTGAGCTACCGAAGGAACACCTCTTGTTCTGATATTTGCAGAGTATATCAGGACATACATCATTTGTAGGACCTGCCCACTACACAAGGAGGGATTGGAAGGAAAGAACACAGCAGCAGCGATACATGCACGTACCTCTTCCCGTTTCTAAACATCTACTTCAGTTTAATATACATTTATAGCTATATCACATCAGCATCCACAGCTCTGTTCAGAGCCTCTGCAGCCACTTCTGTAACAGTAATGCATGGTGTACTACTTTCTAGTCAAAATGAAAGACACATTGGTAACCCTAGTTATGGGTAAAAAAATTTCACTAATTACCCCAATATTCAATGTAACGGGGGTACTAGGAAGAGTCAGGCAATCAACAGAAGCGGACCCTCTGATGTGAAGGTTGGCTTCTGGGGCAGATGTGGGCTGGTATTTTTAGGGTGGGCAGGGACCAATATAAATGGACTTTGACATCCTGATAGTTTTAGGCCACGTTTACATGGCACAGACCAAATAATAGTATTTGGTCTGTTATTGGCAAGGGGAACTGCTTTTCTCCTCGGTTTGCGGATTCAAGCCTTCCCCCTTTGCACCAACATGTTCATGTTCCTCCTGAGAACTGGGCGGAAGAATGAACATGTTCTACGTTTTTAGGATTGCTGGCGGTGTAAGGCTATGTTCACACGGTGTATTTGCAGGGCGTAATTACGCCCCGCAATTACGCCGTGTGACCGGGGGCGGGGCGGGAGCGGGGGGACTGAGCCTGGGTGGCACTTCGTGGCCCATAGACTTGAATTGCTAGCGGCGCGTATTTGGGCTAGTAATTTACATTTTAATTTCCCCCCGGGCGGGGAGGGAGAGTAACCCTTGTTCTTTGGGAAAAACTGGAATTACGTAATAAAGGGGCCGTTTTCGGCCCCGTAATAGGCGACTCCGGGCGTAATTACGGCCCGAAAACGGCCCTTTTTTAAAGCGTGTGAACATGGCCAAAGAAACCCTAAATCTGTTACTACAGCGCCGGAAAGGGGTGACACCGAAACCCCATTTTCCCTTCGTAGTCGGGAGGTATGGGGGTGTACCCGTAAAAGTCTGATAAAAAAATTTATCATGTTTGTATCTCCCAAAGGGACCTCAAAAAAAAAAAATTTCCCAACAACCAAAATTTAAAATTAAAGCATTAGCTTTTGGATTCCCAGAATCTTGCCTCCCTGCAGAATCAAATGTCACCCCCTTGAACTACTTAAAAAACCCACCGATGCCCCCACCCCCCCACCGCACACACTAGGGGAATGTATGAAGTCGCCAGTCGGAGCGCAATTTTTCGAGCGCTCGAACGTGAAGCTGCCCCTCATGATGTCGGCGCCAGAAGGGGGCCTATACATGCGGTGAAAAGTGCCAGTGTGTGAGGGCAGTGGGGGACTTAGGCGCGTGGGGGATGCCCCCTAAGTTTCGCCGCCCGAGAGGTGCGCTCATACGCGGGTAAAGTCCACCGCCCCTGCATTTGTGTAAAGGCGCGTGGGGACTTAGGCGCAGTTGGGATGCGACAAAGTTTGCGCCGAGGAGGTGCGTCATCATGCGGTGTAAGTCCACGCGCCCCCCAGTGGAAAGGCGCAGTGCGGGACTTAGGCGAGTGTGGGACTGCGACTAAGATTCCCCCGCCCAAGGGGTGCGTAAACATGCGGTTTTTTAAAGCCCAAACCGCCTCGCCAGTGGTATGGCCAGTGGGGGAATTAGGCGCAGTGTGGGCTGGCTAAGTACCCCGCCCGGGGGTGCGTCGCATGCGGTGAAAAGTTCCCCCGCCTCGCCGTGTGTAAGGGAGTGGTGGATTAGGGCGAAGGGCTGCACCTAACTGTTTTCCCGATTCGAGCAGGCGGGGAAATGGGCCGAAAAATTTAAACATGTCCGTGCGGCATGAAGTATGATTCAAAAAAGGTTTTTTTTACGTGTAAAACTTATCAGAAAAGAGCTCAAACCTATAAAAAAAAAATAAAAAAAAATCACTTTCCAATAATCTAGAAGGGCAACATCAGGAATTGGATTTTTGGGAAAAAATTCCCGGGGAAAATACTGTAATTCAAATTCTGAAAGCTCTTCTATTGGTCGGCATAAACCAGCCAATCATCAGAATGGGAGCGCAGTGCATTAAAAACCTAGGGAGAAGTATTGCCCAAATCAAATTAAAAGGCGGGAAGTTCAAAATACAGAAAAAAATGCAGAAAAAAAAAATGATTTGGGTTGAGCTAGCGGGGGTTTGGCTATCCGGTCAATCAGTGGAGCGAGGGGGACCATTATAACTATGGAGAATTTTGCCCAATCAAATAAAAAGGCGGGACAGTTCAAAATACAGAAAAATGCAAAAAAAGAGCTGATTGGTTGAACTAGGGGGGCTTGGTATCCCGGCCAATCGGGCAATCTTTCTCCATTGGGTTTTATGGAAGATCGGGGAGAAAATCTCAGCGCCTGAGGCATGGAGTTTAGTAAAAAAATCTTTTTTTTTAAAGTGTAAAAATTCTCTGAAAAGAGCTCAAATCTTTATAAACATACAGAATAAAATCAAAAAAAAGCGTTTGTCGCCCGGACGGCGCTACATCAGGAATTGCGATTAGGAATTGGGGGAAATTCAGAAAATTTCATTGGTCAGCATAACCCCACCCAATCAAAATGGGAGGACAGTGACCATTATAAGTATGGAGAAGTATTGCCCAATCAAATGATGGGCGGACAGTTCAAAATACAGTAAAAAAGGCAGAAAAGAGCTGTTTGGTCTAGGGGGCAGATATGAATCCCCCCAATCATAGTAGTGGGGTCTTTTTTGGGGGGGGAAAAAAAAGGGTGCGATAGGGGGCCCCCTAAAGTTATTACTGTCTAGGGGAATATTTGTACTGGATTGGTGGGGGGAAGAGGGGTCGTAGCTTAGCCAATAAGCGGGTGGCTACCTTCTCATAGAGTTCTAGGGGGAAAAGAATTTGCAGATCGAGCTCTGTTTTGATTGGCAAAGTTAAAGAGGCGCTGTTTTTTGGGACAATGGGAGAGCGAGTGACGCTCTTATGGGTTTTTAATGCAATCTATAAAAATGTACATGGCCGAAAACAAATGATTACATCTTAAAATTGTACCGATGGTATATAAAAATGAAAAAATAATATGGGGGTAAAAAAATAAAGAAATAAATTTAATAAATTTAAATTTTTTTTATTTTTTTATTTTCGTTTCCCCCCATATTATTTTTAATTTTATATGAGTCGGTACAAATTTATTTGATTTCTGGATGTAAAATTTTATTATGATTGCATTAGAAAAACCCCCAAAAAGGGGTCACTCGCTTCCCATTGGCCCAAAAAAATCGCGCCTCTTTTAAAAGAGCAATCACAAAAAGAGCTCGCTTGCATTGTTTTCCCCATGAAATTATTGATAAGTAGTCACCCCCCGATTGATAAGCAGGACGAAGCCCCCCTTCCCCCCAACCCAAACACAGTCTAGAATATTTTCCCCTAACAGTAATAACTTTAGGGGCCTTCTTGCCCCCCTCAAAATAGACGCATACATATGATTGGTGGGTTTATATTGCGCCCCGGGTTAACCAATAGCTTTTTTCTGCCTTTTTTATGTTTTTAAACTGTCCCCCCCTTGCATTTGTTGGGAATAACTCCCCCATGGGTTTTAATGGTTCCCCTGTCGCTCCTTTTGATTGGTTGGTTTTTGCCCGACAAATGGGACGTGAATTTTGAATTATGTATTTGGAAATTTTTTAACCAATTTGATGTAGCGCCCCGTGACGGCGAAAATGCGTTGTTTTAGGGATTTGGTTTATGTATGTTTTAAGAAAGGGTTTTAGCTTTTTACAGGAAAGTTTTACACTTAATAAAAACGATTTATTTGTAATACTCCATGAGCACGGAGCTGAGATTTCGTGCCCCCTCTCTCCATAGCAAATGGGACAAAGTTGCTCGCGCTCTGATTGGCCGGGATTGCCAGTCCCCAGTTCCAATAGCCTTTTCGTTTTTTTTATTTTGAAATGTCCGCCTTTTATGTGATTGGTCATACTTTCCAAGGTTTTTTGGGGTTACTGTCGCTCTATTTGATTGGTTGGTTTATGCCAACCAAAGGAAGGGTTAAGAATTTGAATTACTGTTTTCCCGGCAATTTTCCCCAAAATTTCCAATTCCTTGTGTTGGCCATTTTTGTTTTTTGGTTTGTGTTTTTTGGTTTTTTTTTAGGGTTTGGCTTTTTCGATGTTTTAAACCCAAAAAAAAAATTTTTTTTTCATACTCCTGCCTACTGAGCTGAGATTTTTTCTTTAGCGCTTATATACTTTCCCTTTGATTTTAAAATGTCAACTTTTTCAAACTTTAATCGCTTTTTGACAAATTTGTTTTTTCTTTTTTTCATTCATTAAAAAGGGGAAAGACAACTCTTTTTGTATTCACTAACAGTTTATGATTTCTGTGTTTTCCAGCCTGTCTCGCATGTTAGGCGCGTCCTTGGCGCCTAAGTCCCGCACTGGCCTCACACACTGGCGAGGCGCGGGAAATTTTCACGCATGTATGAGCGACCTCCTCGGCCGGCGAATTTAGGCGCCGGGCTTCTGCGCCTAGTCCCGCACTGCGCCTCACCCCTGGGAGGCGCGGTGGGCTTTACCCGCATGATGAGCACCCCCGGGCACCCAAAACACATGAGGGAGCTTTCTTCGAGGCGACGAAAAAAGAGCGCTCCGACACGCCGGATTATATTTTCCCCTTTGGTATGTTCACCGGTTTAAATGCGGGACGAATTACGCCCGCAATTCGCCCTGTGGAGGGGGGGGGGAGGGGGGCCCGGACTTGGGCCCCTTTACTTGATTAACAGCGGGTCCCTGTCACTTATTCCCCGCCCCGGGGATTCGCCCAGGGGAGAGGAGACGATTTCCCTAGTTCTCTATGAGAATGTGGATTACCGTAATGACTGGGACGTATTCCAGCCGCAATTTGCGCACTTCGGCGCGAAATCGGCCCCTTTAAGCGGGGGGACATGGCCTTAGTCTTTATTGCTTTTTCATCACCCTTTTTACCTTTCCTCACCTATAAACAATATCCCAAACAGACACACCAAAAGCAACAATATATCACCTGTACCAAAACAAATAAATATCAAGCCACATAGCATATGGTCACAGAAAAAATATTCCCCTGAGGAAACAAAATTACACGTGAAACACGTGTAGGGAATTTTCTTTTGTCAGCACTCATCTGGGTAATTATCATTATGTGACATGTTTATTCTTGATTTACAGCCATCTTCTATTTATTTGCTCTATGTTAAAGGTGTCTATTTTTTTACCTTTGTTGGTCTATGTCTCATTCCCTGTGAATGGATTTTATCTGAATGCACTTTACTTAAAATTATGTAACCATTTAAGTTGCACTATTGACCCTTTGAGGATCATGTTTCATACATTTTGTGCGACATTTCACAACACGCCACAAGTTTTATGGTCTATATTGCACTAAAATTGCTTTTGGGGGGGGGCGTGGCTGGACGCTGAGGAAAATGGGGGTTGGAGAGCTGCTCCCAGGAAAACCCCGCTTAAAAGAGTGCTGCACAGCCTAGAACCCGGCACACCGCCCGAATTTGTTCTGCCACTGCACCCAAGAACAAGAAGGCACCCACCAGAACACCCGCGGCGATTCCAGGCGGGACCGCGAACACTCTCCAGCCCTCTGGCGCTCGTGAGGCAGAGCCCGCAGCCATGCCGAAGTCGGCGGGAAGAACGAGACTGCGGCAGAGCGGTGTACCTGTCTGCTGACCGTTATCACTGGAAGGCTGTCAAAGCCTAGCGAACACCGCCCGAGCATCTTCAGCGGTGACTCGGAGTCGCGCAGGAACTCTCAGCCCCGTGCAGCCTGAGACGGAGGACCGGCGGCCCTGCTGCGCTGACTACGCCACTACAGGATGTTACTGTCCAGCCTCCCCAAAACTGACCCATTATCACTGCAGACAGCGGTGGTCTCTGCCGGCTCATTACCCTACAAAGAGGTGCCATATGATTACATACTCTCAGGCTGTATATTAAGGGCACTCTGGAGCTGTCATAATAGCACCATCTGCTCCTCTGCCTATGTGGGAAGGACCTCATCTTTCTAACACAGCCCTTTGCGGCTCTTGTTTCCTCAATAAGAAATAGATTCGCTACTCCTGAATAGGGGACGCAGAGAGCTCCCGCCATTATACACCTCCACATGGTGGCAGCGGCGGCCATTTTAGAACACAGCTACTTGGCCTGTGCCGCAACATTCTACCCTGGCCAAAACGAGAGGATCACGTCCCCGCAGGAAGCCGGCACTCACACATCCTGAGCAGGAGGTCACTTGCAATATCAAACGCTTCTTTAAGAGAGTGCAGGAGCCCCAAACTACCCGCTGCTCATCTCTCCAGCCACCACAAGCAGCCCAAAACAAAGTGAGGGTATTGCCTACCACCTGCAGCCTGTCTGCCTCAAACTCTCAGTTAACATCCCACAGCAGGGCTCCCACTGAGAGACATGAAAGCTCTCCACTACAGACTTTACAACTTCCACCGTCCTCAGTCACTGCCTACTTCTATGCCGCCTCAACCGTACAAAACCCCAAAGAAGTTGAAAACCCCAAAGAAAACCTCTGGGCTCAAGCTCCACTCCCACCCGAGCTCTAAGACAGAAACAATGGCATCGACCTCAAATCTACTAACTCAGAAGTGCTCAGATCACCAATGGTCTTCCTCATCCGAATAATTGATAGGAGCTGTTGATCCACCTCCCATAGCACCCTCTCAGATGGAGGATTGGAAGGCCTACCTAGATCACATACCCACGAGAGCAGACTTTTGAAGCCTAGTGGCAGAGGTCAAGGAAGCATGCAGAACGGAGATTGCTACCATGCGTTCTGATCTAAAGATGATGGCCGACAGGGTCCATGACCTAGAAGAAGCCCATGACACAACCCGAGTATATGTCACTGACTTACAATCTCAAATATCCTCTCAGGCATCAGCATTAAAAGACGCAACACGTCACCTAGAGGACTTAGACAATAGAGGGCGCCGTAATAATATACGGATCAGAGATCTACCGGAATCAAAGGGCGCCGAAGATCTACGTTCCATCCTCAATAATGTCTTCAATTCCATACTGGGAGAGCCCTCATCTCACCACATAAAACTAGAAAGGGCACACCGAGCCCTAAAGCCCAAATCTACTACTGGCCAGCAGAGAGATGTCATTTGCTGCCTGTAAGATTTTGAGATAAAAGAACGTATAATGTCGAAGGCTCATGCCCTAGGATCTATTGAATACGAAAGAGCCAAAATCCAACTTTTTCCAGACCTCTCATGGATGACTTTGCACAAGAGACGGTGCCTTAGGCCCTTGCTGGAGGAACTCAAACAACATGAAATTCCATACAAATGGGGCTTTCCCTTTGTCTTGATTGCCCACAAAGAGGGCAAATCGGCCTCTCTGAAATCAGACTTGGAGCAATTCTGTTTTACATCGAACATTCCAATTCTGGACCTCCCAGACTGGGAAAATGAAAATCACCCCTTTTCCCCCCCCCCCCAAAGGGCAAGGGAGTCGGTTGGGCCAAAAAAACACAAAAGACGGAAAACCCAAGGGAAAAGAGGGAGGAGGGGGCCCGTCACCCACAGGAGCCTCTAACAACCTAAATTGATAAATTTAAGGGTGGTTTAAGTTGCAAAAGCTTATTATTTGCTTTGTTTAATAAAACGTGGGTTTTTTAGTTTTTCGCAGACTTTCCCGGGTTTCTTTAGCATCTACTATGCCGGGTTTTTAGAAAAATTGGGACAATTTTTTTTTTTACTCTTTTTTTCAAACAGCTCCCCCCTTAAAAGACCCTGGGCCTGGAGTCGTGGCTTGGGGGGGGTTTTGGTATTTGAGCTTTAACCCCCTTAAAAAATTTGTCGTACTCCCTAAAGGCAATTTTCCCGGGGAGGGGGTTTTCCCCCCAAAATTTTCCCATTGAGTTCGTCAAGCGGAAAACTTGGGGCCGCTCACAAGGGAAAACGCGGGAAAAATCGCGGCAAGAAACCAAAACGGTTAAATTAACCCCCTGGAAACATGCCGCAAACCCCCACGGCCGGAGGGTTGCTCCCTGGTCCCACACGCGGGGCGGGGGGGGGCAGGAGTGAGCTCCTGCTGCCCGCCGATCCCGGCCGGGGGAAAATAACCCGGGGCTGAGCGCCCCCGGGGGGACTGAATTCCTACCAGACACCCGGATCGCTTAATTAACAAGGAATCCGGGTTTTTGGTTAACTTTAAAGAACCCCCCCAAAATGCCTTGTGGGGACGGGGGACAGAAGTTGCCCCTGGGGGGAAACCAGGATACCGCTATTTAAAAAAGTAAGTGATCTCCTAATTTCATGAAAATCTGACGAACGGGTTTATGCAATTTCCCCCCTGGGGGGAAAAAAAGGGGTAAAAAAAAAATATGAAAAAAAGTTAAAAAAAAGTGGTTTTTTTTAAAAAAAATTTTAAAAAAAAACACAAAAAAAAAAAATAAAAACAGTACATCGCCCCTTTTCCCTTTTCAAACGCCAAATCCCCAAAAAAAAAACAAAAAAAAATAAAGTACCCCTATTTGGGGATGCCCCGTGGTAGACCCCCCCCTAATAAATTTTGTCAAGTTAAAAAACCCCCTTTCGGTTGGGAAGCCGGTTTAAAAAAAAACCCCCAAAAAAACAGTCACAAAATTTGCGATTTTTTTTTTTTATCCCCGGCGCACAAAAAAATGGAAAAAAAAAAAGAAAACAAAAACCCCATAAACAACCATCAAAATAATGGCCCCAAATTTAAAAACCCCAGTTTTTTCCCCTAAAAAAAAAAATCGTTTCAAGCCCTCGTATAAGGGAAAAAATTTAAAAAGGGTTTTGGCTATTAGGAAATAGCGATGCATAAATTTTGGGTTTTTCACAATTTAAAAACCCCTTTTTTTTTAAAAAAAAATTGTTTCTTTTTAAAAAAATTAAATTGGGTAAACACCGTTTAAAACTCTCAACCCACCCGAGTTTTAAAAAAACTTGTCAAATGGATACTGCATCGGGGGAACGTATTTAAAAATAAAAATAAAAAAACCCCTAAGGGAATTTCAGTATTTTTTCAAACCCCCCCTTTCCCCAAAAAAAAAAAATTTAAAAGCGTTTATAAAGTCTTGTTCCCCCCCAAAAATTTAAAAAACCAATTAAAAAAGTCAATCATCCCCACAAAAAAAAAAATTTCCCCTTTCAAGGTCCTTAAACCCCGAAAAAAAAAAAAAAAGTTTTTGGCGCCCCAGACTGCTTTGGGAATGCAAAAAGTGTTTTTTTCCCTTTTTAATAAATGTGTTTTTATTGTTAAAAAAGCAGTTTAAAAAATTAAAAAAAATTACAAAAGTGGGTTTTTCTGCTGGGAAATGAAACAACCTGCTTTAAATTTAAAAATACATGTCATTTAAACCGGCCCAAAAAGTGACCCCTGGTTTAAAAAAATAAAAAATAAAAAAAAAACCTTTTAAAAAAAAGTTTGAAAAAAAATGACAAACCCTCATTACCCCCCCCTAATGGGAAACCCAAAAAAAACATCAACTAAACTAGTAAAAAAAAAAAGCCCAAAGCAGCTCCATATGCCCAAAAAAAAAAGGAAAAGCTTTGCTGGGCAGAAACGACAAAAATTAAAAACACAAAAAATTTTATAAAACTCGCTTCTATTTTGTTTAAAAAAGTTAAAAAAAACATAAAAAAAAAATATTTTAAAAAATTTTATTCATTGGGAAATTTTTACCACCCCCTTTTTTTAAAGTTATCCCCTCATTTACCCTATGGCGAAAAACTTTTAAAATTGAAGCCCAAAAAAAAAAATGGGGGGAAAAATGGTTTCCCCCTCCATTTCCCCTGTTTCCCCAAAGCCCAAAAAAAAAAAATACCAACACCCCGGCGCCCCCAAAACTTTAAAAAAAAACACCCTTGGGGAGGAAACCCTAGGGGCGTTTTGGGAACCAAAAAGGACAATTCTGGGGTTTCACCCTGTTTTAAATTAAAAATTGGGGGCTTTTGGAATGCGAAAATGGCCCCCCAAAATTTTTGTGCGCCCCAAAAACCAAATAAACACTCCCTCCCCTTTTGACCCCCTGCCATGCCCCCCCCAAAACAGCAGTTTACACCCACATTTTAGGGTTTCCGGGAAATTTGGGAAAAAAAATTGCGAAACAAAAAAATTTGGGGCTTTTTTTTCCCCCGATTCCTTGGTTAAAAAATTTTAAAAATTTTTTTGCTAAAAAATTTCCGATTTTTCGGGAAAAAAAAATTTTTTTTTTTTTTTCAGAGCCGGGAAAGCTAAAAAAATTTTTTCAAAAACCTCCTGTGGGGGGTTTGATTTTAAAATCACTTACACCCTTAAATTGGATTTTTTTTCCGTAAGGGGTTTTTTAGTTTCCAAAATGGGGTTTTTTTTTAAAGGGGGATTTTTTTACCCTTTTTGGAACCTTTGGGGTCCCCCAAAAAATGAAAAGGCCCCTAAATAAAATTGGGAATAAAATGGGGCCCCCGGTCCCCGTGGTGCTCCTCCTTTCTGGGGGTTGTGGTTTTTTGGGGCCAAAAAATTGGGGACTAGGGCCCATATGGGGGTATCTCTGGAAAAAGGCAGAAATCGGCCGAAAACAATAAAATTTTAATTTGCTTTTCCCCCGATAAAATTTTTTCCCTTATTTCTTTTCATTTAAAGCCAAAAAATTTTTGAAAAACTAATTACAAAAAAAATGAAATTTTTTAAAATTTCCCTTCCCCTTTGCTTTTTTAAATTTCTTTTGGGAAAAACCTAATGGGTAATTTAAAATTTTTTTAAATGTTTTTTGAATACTTTTAAGGGGGTTTTTAGGGTTTTTTAGTTGGGGGGTCATTTATTTGGGGGTATTTTTTAAAAAATACAGGTCAAACAAAGTCACGTTTTTGGGGAAAAAGGGAAAAGGTCCCCCCAAAAATATGTATATTTTCAAATTTTCTTGAAAATTTGGAAAATTTTCTACTAAATTTTAAGCCCCCTAATTTTCGTTTTTAAAAAAAAAAAAAAACAAATTTTTAAAAAAGATTGCCAAACTTTCGCAAACATATGGGGAAATGTAGTTTTTTAAACTATTTTGAGTGGAATACAAAACTGTCTTACATTTCAGAAATTTTTGAAATTTGAAAAATTGGGAAATTTTTCAATTTTTTCACCAAAAATTTGATATTTTTCAAAAAATAAAAGATCATTTTTTTTGGGCCAAAATTTTTTTACTATTTTTTAGCAAAAATGTTTTACGAGGGGGAAAAAATCCCCAGAATACAATTGGGTTGGTTAAAGTGTCAAAAAATTATTTTCACATAAAGTGACACATGACAGATTTCAAAAATAGGGCTCTGTCAGAGAGGCCAAAACTGGCTCCGGCGGTAAGGGGTTAAGCAGCGAGGGTTCCCTGCGGTCTTCTGCAGGTGCCCAACACTTCCCCCACAGGGGACTACGGAACCACACGACTCTACAGCTTTTCCTTACTTTTCTAGGTTGGCTGGAAGGGTCAGGTTGTGGTTTTCTTTTGGAAGGGTCCTCCCCTTCTTTCTCACTGCGTTATAAATACTTGTTATTTGAGGTAAACACTCGTTTTCCCTTTTCCCCAAGGGATTTTCCCTTAGGAGGCCTACTTTTTTGAAGCCCGAGGTATTAGGATTTTCCTCGGTACTATGTGGTTATTTGTGATGTCTTGTCTTTACCCTCCCTATTGTGTCCTATCTTATGGTGAGCTTCTTCAGATGATAAACCTTGAGGGCCTACTTACATATCACTTAATCAATAATGGCTAATTTAGTGTCAATAAACGTAAAGCGCCTTAACTCTGACACCAAAAGAAGACTATTGCTGACGGAACTTAAACAACTAAAGGCAGAAAAAGTCTTCTTGCAAGAAACCCACTTTAACAAAGAAGGAAACTTTAAATTTGTCAGGCACCTATACCCCACAGCCTATGTCTCCTCCCAATCCCGGAAAAAAGCGGGGGTAGCCATACTGCTAGCAAACACTTGTCCCTTCCAGGTCCAGCACTCTACCATCGACGATAACGGGCGGTACATAATTCTTAGAGGAACATACTTGGGCACGCCTTTTATTTTATGCAATATCTATATACTTAACAAATCTCAAATTCGTTTCCTCAACAAAGTTCTTTTAAAGCTGAAACGCTCCCCCTCTTCCACGGTGATAGTGGGCGGCGATTTTAATATGGCCTTTTTGGAAACTGTGGACAGGCCACCCCAAAGGGCTCAGTCAAACGCCTCCACTCAGTCTAGGATCTCCAGGGATTTTAGGAAATTAATCAGAAAGTATGCCTTATTTGATCTCTGGAGAATAGCACACCCCCGAGAGCGCTCCTATACATTTTTCTCAACACCCCACAATTCTCATTAGAGAATAGATTACTTTTTTAGAAATATCCCAGCCCTGAGGCGTATGATTAACGCAGACATTAAAGCTATTACATGGTCAGACCATGCCCCCATCACTTTATCTTTTAAATTGCAAGCTGCACCGATTCGTAAATGCCATTGGCGGTTAAACAAAAGCCTCATCAAAAATCCACAAACTAGAGAGGAACTAAGACAACACCTTGTGGAGTATTACTCCACTAATGAAAATTCTGTGTCCTCTCCTTTGATGTTGTGGGAAGCCCACAAGGCAGTCTTTCGGGGATGGTGCATTTCCATAGGCACTAGAACAAAAAGGAACATAAACCAACGTAGGGACCTCCTTCAAACTCAGCTCTCTGCCCTGGAGTCGTCCCTGGCTGCCTCCCCGACTAGAGCTAAATTAAGAAAAATAATAGACCTCAGGGCACAGCTGAAAGCTCTGGCCCTGATCAGAACGGAAAAGATGCTACTTTACTTGAGACAGAGATACTATGAAAGAGGTAAAAAAAACACACACCCTGTTGGCGAGGCAGCTGAGGGAGGACCTAGACAGACGCAATCCATATGCTTTAAAAGACAGAAGGGGTCACGTAACATATGACCCAGACACGATTGGGAAATTATTCCATGAATACTTTTCCAAGCTTTACTCACTACCGGACACTCTTCCTACTAATGGAGAAGAGAGAAACAATATGCTAAAAAATTTCCTACCATCCTGTAAACTACCGTCCTTATCGACGGATGCAGTGGAATCCCTTAATTCCCCAATCACCCCCGAGGAAATGGAAACGGCTCTTAAATCTATGCCCAAAGGTAAAGCTCCTGGCCCAGACGGCTTACCGTACTACCAGGTGTATGGACCCCAACTCTCGGTTTACCAATTGCAAGTGTATAATTCTATCTTGAATGGAGCCACATTGCCCACTACCTTTTTGCATTCCCATATATCCCTGATTCCCAAACCTAACAAAGACCCCATGGAGGTTTCGAACTACAGGCCAATTGCCTTACTCAACACAGATCTTAAACTATTTACAAAAATATTGGCCAACAGGTTAGCAATTTGGCTGCCACAGCTAGTGCACAAGGACCAAGTAGGATTTGTTCTAAATCGCCAGGGGGGGGGGACAATACAAGAAAGGTGATTAACCTAATTGATGCGGTCAATCGGCTTGGTAATTCAGCTTTATTACTCAGTTTAGATGCAGAAAAGGCCTTTGACCGTCTCAATTGGTCCTATATGATGGCTACATTAAAGCACTTTGGAATCTCGGGTCCCTTCCTACAGGCTATCACTGCACTGTACTCCGCCCCCACGGCGACTATTAAACTCCCTTACAGTATGTCCCCATTAATCAGAGTCTTTAATGGTACCAGACAGGGTTGCCCTTTGTCCCCCTTGGTGTTTGTCCTCTGTGCTGAACCCCTCGCCTATTCGTGAGGATGTGAATGTCAGAGGGGTTAAAGTCAAAGATAGGGAATTCAAAATATCATTATTTGCAGATGATGTTTTGTTGACTATCACATCCCCGCTAACGTCCTTGCCTAATCTGTACTCAATACTACATAGGTTTCAAAATTTATCAGGCTATAAAATAAACACCTCTAAAACTGAGGCCCTGTCTATAAATATCCCTGAACATGAATTGACTCACTTACAGGCTAATTATTGCTACAACTGGAGATCATCGGCCTTACGGTATTTGGGTATTAATCTCACTTCATCTTTCTCCACACTCTACAAGGCAGATTTCCCTAGCAAATACACTGAAATCAGGAACTCATTACAAAAATGGATGTCCTTGCCCCTTTCCCTTCTGGGCAAAATAGCTGCAATAAAAATGAATATCCTACCTAAGCTGCTCTACCTATTTGAGGTTCTATCTGTCCCGGTCCCGATGAAGGATTTGAAAGGTGTCCAAGCGTCTTTATTCAAATTTATATGGTCAAAAAAAAGACACAGAATTGGAAGGAGTACTATGATGACTGGAAGAACAGAGGGGGGTCTAGCGGTTCTGGACCTAGTCAAATATTATTGGGCAACGCAGCTTCGAAGGATCCCAGCTTGGTCTTCTATGTTAGCCACCTCTAAATGGGTTGAGATAGAAAAGCTGTGGTTGGCGCCGATACACCCCAATTCCCTGCTATGGGCCACTTCCCATGTGCACATTGACACTCAATTACTCGGCCCAATGCAACTAACAAGGACAGTGTGGAAGAAATGTATGAGAAAGTTTAATCTATGCTCTACCTCTTCACCCATGACTAACTTTTTGTTCAACCCCCTGTTCCCAGAGGGTATGGGCAATTTGGCCTTAAAACCTTGGTTTGATAGGGGATTGCTTAGATTTGTTGATATAGTAGATTGTCACACGAAGCGCATACTTCCCTTTCAAGCCCTAAAATCGGATTTTGGAGTCCCGAAGACTTGCTATTACTCTTATCTACAAATAACTCATTTCCTATCTTCTATACTGCATTCATCTGTGGTGTCCTCTCCAACCAGATCCAAATTATTGTGTAAGCTCTGTACTTCAACCAAGGGTCTGATATCAGACATCTATGCATTGTTGTCGAATCCATCCCCAGATGAGACTCATCGACATTCTTATATGTCAAAATGGGAAAATTTCCTGAACAAACAACTTTCCCGGGAAGAATGGGAACTGATATGGCGCAGAGCTACCCAATCCTCACTGTGCAGCACTATAAAGAAAACCAGCTAAAAATTTTGATGCTCTGGTATCATACAGTACACCAACTGTCTTGCATAAACTCAAACCCACGATTCCTGATATGTGTTGGCGCTGTAATGCACATGGGGCCCATGTATTTCATATCTTCTTGGAATGCACACTTATTCGGCAACTCTGGATAGAGGTCATCGAATTTATCAGAGACCTTCTCGGGATCCAATTACCTCTGGATCCAATTGTATGTATATTAAACTTGTTCTCAACAAAGCTAGGGAAGCCTGTTCAGAAATTACTCCTACATATTCTCACTGCAACGAAATGCATGATTTCCTCATACTGGAAACGAAATGACCCTCCAAGGTTAAGTGATGTGCTTAGACGATTAAGGGATATAAGGTCCTTGGAACACTTAACTGCCATATTGAATGATGATGTTGATAACTTTCATTTGACTTGGGACATCTGATACGCATATGTCATAATACACGATGTGGGTCCCTGATGCCTCTCGATGTCTGATAGACCCTCAGGTTGGACTCTCAGGTTTTTACTGGATGTGTCTTTCCCCCTTTTGTCTCTGTGCAGTCTTTTGTCCTGTTTCTATGATCTCCTTCCGATTAGATAATACATTGGCCAATTCAGACCACAATATGCATAATTGCTAATTGACACGCTTCTTGTGATGTTAAACAAATGTTCCTTATATACAATTGGCTCGTTACCTTACATGTATTTTCTGTATATCATTGATGGAATGGTCTTTACAACGTTATGTAACTATTTTGATTTTTTGGAAAAACTTTAATTAAAAAAACACAGTTTACAAAAAAAAAACTGCTTTTGACGCCATATTTTGGATGTAAATGAACTGTCTTACACCAAAACCAGGCGCATTATATGCTGGGACCGACACATTGTAATGCGCCTAAAAATGATGCGCTGTGCGCCTCCATAACAAAATGCGCCTATTGAGGCGCATAGCACATCATTACAAGTGTATATGTGTTAGGCGCATTTCACAAGTATGTGTTAGGCACATTACAAGTATGTGTTAGGCGCATGTCATATACTTGTAATAAGCTATGCGTCTCCGTGCGCGATGTGCCTCGATAGGGGCATTACATATGCTTCTAATTATATGCTATGTGTCACGATTTGCGCTAATCGCGGCACAAAACATTTAATTGGTAGAGTATGTAATGCCCCTATCGAGGCACATCGCGCACAGAGGCACATAGCTTATCATTACAAGTATATGAAATGCGCCTAACACATACTTGTAATGTGCCTAACACATACTTGTAAAATGTGAAATGTGTCTAACACATATACACTTGTAATGATGTGCTATGCACCTCAATAGGCGCATTTCGTTATGGATGTGCACAGCACATCATTTTTAGGTGCATTATGTTTCCTACGCAAGGTATACCTGATGCCAGATTTTTGATAGGATCGGACTTTCTGCCTAAAAACTGATGTAACACCGCCAATTTTCGGACATCTCGCCCTTTGTATCTATATGTACTTTAAAGTATTGGTGAGTCACTAGGATTTAATTAATTCTATTTATGTTGAGTATATGCACTTTGCACTTTAAGACTCTATTCATGTCTGTGTTATCTGTGTGTATAGATGCACTCTATTTTTTTCTAATCATGTTATCTATTCTTGGTATATACTATTAGTGATGATCCCTTTACGAGTGTTGTTACTTCACCACTGTCTACATCTGCCTTTTATCTTTTTATAGGTATGATTTTAATATTAATCAATAAACTTATGAATTATTAACTTGTATAGTACCTTTTCTGTGACCATATTCTATGTGGCTTAATATCCTAAACAGTTGTATTGCCTTCCTTGGTGTCTGATGATCAGGAGATATGGCAAGTCCAATATTAATCAATGGAACCCTTTAACCATACTGGCTGGGTGTCTGGGAGTTTCCTCTGCATCTGCCCTACCCAGCAAACAGCGGCATCTCACGGTTCCCAATGTCAGACTGGCAGGTGGAGCACGTCTAAAGTAGAAACTCCGCCATTGTGACAGTGTTATTGTCCCTTTGTTAATGGATGTCTGAGTGCGTGGAGGCCACTGGGTGGAATTTATTGGGTCAGAGATGTGTCAAACTCATTTTCACCAAGGGGTACATCGGTATAATGGTTGTCCTCCACAGGCTACAGGAAGGCTTGGAGAATGGCTATGGTACCTGCCAATGCTGTGCCACCACCAGTGAGTTGCTGGACAGAGTGGTGTGGAGGTGCGTACTGGAGCTCTGAATCCAAGGTGGCGCCTGCTGCTTGTGCAGGTGTCGCCACCTATGGCTATGTCCCGTGGGGTCCTTCTGAGTTTTGACCTTATCCATCTCTGCTTGCTGTGTCTTAAAGGGGTGCTCTGGGAGTTAAGCATGCTCATTGGTCTGTCGGGCATGATAAAGAATAGAAGATAAAACTCATACTTACAGTACCTTCTGGACCTTCCCGTTCAGTCCTGGTGGGTGTCCTGTTCCCCTCCGCTGAAGCAGTGTACCTGACATTGTGATGCTGTGGCCTGTGATTAGCTACACCTCTCATGGGAATGAAGCTTACATCCACTGCTTACATCCTGGGTGAACAGACTGGACAGGAGCATCTGGGAGGTAGGTATATATCCTATCTTCTATTCTTTTTCGTGATCCAACAGACCAATGAACATTCTTAACTCCATTCTTAAGATGTGTCACTTTATGTGATAATAACTTTTTGACACTTTTACCTATCCAAATGATTCAGAGATTGTTTTCTCATGAAACATTATGCTTTAAGTTAGTAATACATTTTGGTCCAAAAAGTCCTTGTTTATTTGTGAAAAATATCAAAATATCATGAAAATTTGCAAAAATTAGCAATTTTCAAAGTTCAAAAATTTCTCCATGTAAGACAGAGTTATTCCACTCAAAAAAGTTTATAACTAGCATCTACCATATGTCTACTGTAGGTTGGCATCATTTTTTAAATATTTTTTTTTTGTACCACATTAAGGGGCTTAGAAATATAGTAGTAATTTTTCACATTTTCAAGAAAATTTGCAAAATAGATTTTTTTAGGGACCAGTCCAGTTCTGACGTGGCTTTGAGGGGCCTGTATGTTAGATACCCCAATAAATTACCCCATCTAAGAAACTACACCCCTTAAAGTATTTAAAAAAGCTTTTAAGAAGTTTGTTAACCCTTTAGATATTTCACATAAATTAAAGCAAAGTGGAGGTGAATTTCAAAATTTCACTTCTTTTTGCAAATTTTCAATTTTTATCCATTATTCACAAGAATACGGTAAATGTGATCAGGAAAATGCAACTTAATATTGATTCCTCAGATTCTACCGTTTTCAGAGGTATCCCATATGTGGCCCTAGTGCGCTATTTGGCTCAACCACAAGCCTCAGAATAGGAGGAGCACCTACTGGACTCTGGGGTCTCATTTTCATTACCATTTTATTTAGGCGCCATTTCAGGTTTGCGGACACCCTAAGGTTCCAAAACTTAATAAATACCCCTAAAAAGACCCCATATTGGAAACTACACCCCTTACGGAATATATCCAGAGGTGCAGTGAGTATATCGACCCCACAGGTGTTTCACAAATTTTTTTAGCGTTCGGCTCTGAAAATAATCTGCAATTTTAGCTGAAAATGTTTAATTTTTACAAGGAATCCTGGAAAAAAAGCCCCAAAATTGTGTTACGCAATTTCTTCCAAGTTCGGCAATACCCTACATGTGGGTGTAAACTGCTGTTTGGGCGCATGGCAGGGTGTACAAGGGAGGGAGTGTTATTTGGCTTTTGGAGCACAGATATTGGTGGGGCCATGTCGCATCTGCAAAGCCCCCAAAGTACTAGAACAGGTGAAACCTTCCAGAAGTTGCCCCATTTTGGATTCAACACCCCTCAGGGATCTCATCTAAGGGTGTATTTTGCATTTTGGGCGCACAGGTGTTCCGTAGTTTTTTTTTTAGCATTGGGCCATGAAAATGGGGGGGAAAACGCAGATCCGCCATTGTTTTTGGGCTTCCTTTTTACAGTATTCGCCATACGGGATAACTTTACTATGGGGGTCGGTACAATTACAATGATATAAATTTTATATAGTTTATGTTTTATTACTTTTACACAATAGAAGTGAGTTTATAAAAAGATGCGTTTTTATGTTGTCCTATTCTGACAACCATAGCTTTTTAATTTTTTGCATATGGAGCTGATTGTGGGCTTGTTTTTTACAAGATGAGTTGATGTTTTTATTAGTACCATTACGGGGTGTATGTGATGCTTTGATCTCTTTTTATCAAGGTTTTTGTGAGCCATTTTGTACAAAATACAGCAATCCTGGTAGTGTTTTTTATTTTTATTTTTTACAGCGGTCACTGTCCGGTATAAATGACATGCTAGTTTTACTCAGCAGGTTGATACGATTACAGCGATAACAAATTTGAATTTTTTTAATGTTTTACTGCTTTTACACAATAAAAACACTTTTATTTGAAAAGGAAAACACGTTTTTGCATCGCCGCAGTCTGAGAGCCATAACTTTTTTATTTTTCCGTTTATGGAGCTGTGTAGGGACTTTTTATTGCGGGATGAGTTGGTTGACGTTTTTATTGGTATCATTTTTGGGGGGACAAGACTTTATGATCGCTTTTAAATCCGTTTTTTGGAAGGCAGGGTGAAGAAAATACTGCAATCCTAGCAGTGTTTTTTATTTTTATGTTTAATAGCGTTCACTGTGCAGTATCTGTGACAAGTTAGTTTTACTCTGTGGGTTGAGACGATTACGGTGATACCCAATTTTTATAGTTTTTTATTTGGAAGCACAATTTTTTTTGAAAGGTGTTTTTATTGTGTAAAACAATATTTATGCATCGCTATCTTCTAATAGCCATAACTTTTTAAATTTTCCGTATACAGAGCTGTGTAAGGACTTTTTTTTGTGGGATGAACTGACGTTTTAATTGGCACCACTTTGATGTTGATATGAGTTTTTGATGACTTTTTACTCCATTTTATGTGCTGCGGGATGAACAAAAATCGCAATTCTGTGACTGTTTTTGGAGGTTTTTTTTTTACGGCGTTCACCGTACGGGTTAATTAACATGACAGATTTATAGGGTGGGTCGTTACGCACGCGGCGATACCAAATATGGGTACTTTATTTATTTTTGATCTTTTTTGGGGCGATTGGCGTTTGTAAAGGGGAAAAGGGCAGTGTACGTGTTTTTATTTTATTTTTTGTGTTTGTGTTTTACTTTTTCACACTTTTCCCCAGGGGGGAATTGTATGAACGATCGTTCATACAATAGGAGATCAGCACACAGCTTATAGCTGTATACTGGTCTCCATGGCAACTGTCAGTCACGCTGCCCACAATGCATTGTGGGCATTGTGACGTCACCAGACAACCCGGATGCTGTCATTCAGCGTCCGGGCTGTCTGGTAGGAGATCAGCAGCGGCGCTGAGCGCCATTACTGCGCCGGGACCGCGGGCAGCAGGAGCTCACTCCTGCTGCCCGCAGCTGCGATGTAGTGACCACGATGTCGCGACATCGAGGGGTTAATCCCCCGCGGCCGGAGCTCACTCTGACCATGGGGGATGCGGCATGATGCCAGCGGTAATATACTGCTGGTTCCATGCCGCGATCTAGCGCGCTCCGCTTGTGAGCGCGCAAGATCGCCATGACGTACTCATACGTCAATTTGCTGGAACCCCTACCCGACATTGACGTATGAGTACGTCAAATGTCGGTAAGGGGTTAAGCTCTCGTGGGCCACATAATATGAAGTGGTGAGCTGGATTCGGGCGGCGGGGCTTGTGTTCAACATGTATGGCTTAGAGTAAAAAGTCTATGGTGGCTTGCATAGCAGGCTGCAGGATTTCTTTCACTTTCCATTCCTTGGGAAAGAACAATACCCTGGGCTTTATAAAATGGAAGTTGTAATACATATAGAGATGCAGGAGGAGAGTAACAATAGAGATGGTGACATCTACAGGGCAGGGTGTCCTCTGTGGTCAGTTAATATTCCAATACAGTGGTCCTTCAACCAACAATATGAATTGGTTCTGGGATGAGCATATGTTAAAACCATTGTATGTTGAAACAATAACTTTATGGAAAACTAGTTATTAGTTTGGGGGCCCAAAATGTCACCCACACAATACAAAATGAAGATTAATGAAAATAAAGCAGATAACTAATACAGATAAAGCCATTCCTAACATATAACAAACAGAAAGCTTCTGGAAGCTGAAAATAACTTTGTATATTGAGGGCAGGAGCATCTTTGAGTCATGCACTTTCATTGTCAGACTGATGGCCCTGGGGGTCACCAGGGAAGCTGATCTTGGGGGCCCACCCTACAGTTACTGTACAGGAAAATATGTCCTGTTAATTTTTAGGCCTTTCAGACATAAATGCATGCATTTTACCTCAATACAGTGTGCAAAACAGAACTGTATTGTGCAGTATGCAATACCAAGTGAGTCACATATAAGTATGTCTCACATGTCTGTCTGTCTCACACAGTTGTCACAGTCCAACATATCATAGATAGACACATGGCTAAGTGGCTCCATCCAGGCCCTCCATCCAGATCTTGCTCCACCCGTCCACCAGCCCACATACAATATCCACCTCCAGGTGTCCCTTGGTCATGGATGTCCCCACTTTCTAAAATAAGCAATACTAAAAATACAAGCAAGAAAGTAAAAGTGAAACCCCCTAATCACAGGGTCAGCTGTACGTTCACTTTTACAATCAGGGACAAGTATACGCTGCCACTATACAAGCGCTGATATAACCTACAGTAATGACATACAGAGCTCACAGACACCAGCTCACGTCACCATCACATGACAATACAGCACTGATCCAACACAGAGGCAAAATAATCCCTGACATCCAGGGACTCACAGGAGATGTCTTATCCGATCAGTTGTTCTTTCCTTTGATGAGCCGTTCTCTTCCTCATTAGTAGAGATGGGCGACTCGATTCTAACGAAGAGGAATTCAATTAGAATTTCAGGAAAACTTCGGTTCTGCACGAAGGCGAAGTTTATGGTACTTTGCGGGAACGAATCATTTTTTTTTTCTAAAATGGCCGTGAGCACATGGCGTGACATGGGGGCAGAGAACTCTGGGAGGAAGAAAGGAACACCCTCAATAACATGTGCAGACATGAAGCCAATCAGCAGCCAGCGAGGTTCTGTGACGTCACAGCCCTATAAATACGGACGCCATCTTAAATTATTATTATTTATTTTAAAGCGCCATTGATTCCAGGGCGCTGTACATTCGAGGGGGTTACATACATAACATAAGTACAATGATACATAACAAACGAGTACAATGATAAGTGATTAATGACAATTGGCAGGACAGAGGAAGAGAGGACCCTACCCGCGAGGGCTTACAATCTACAAGGAGGGGGAAAGAGACAGGAGGTGAGGGGCAGACATGTTTGTGGAGGAAGTAGTGACAACAAGGTTAGTGTAGGTTATAGGCAAGCCTGAAGAAATGGGTTTTCAGGTTGCTTTTGAAGCTGGTGAAAGTGGAGGAGAGTCTGATGTGTTGGGGCAGTGAGTTCCAGAGTGTGGGTGAAGCACGGGAGAAGTCTTGGAGACAGTTGTGTGAGGAGCTGATAAGGGGAGAGCAGAGGAGAAGGTCCTGTGAGGAGCGGAGATTGCGTGAGGGGAGATATTTGGAAATTAGGGCAGAGATGTAAGGAGGGGAGAGGTCATGATTAGTATCTTGAAATGAATTCGCTGGGCAATGGGAAGCCAGTGAAGGGATTGGCAGAGGGGAGAGGCAGAGGAGTAGCGAGGAGAGAGGTGGATAAGACGGGCAGCAGAGTTAAGGATGGATTGGAGGGGAGCGAGGGTGCTAGCTGGGAGGCCACAGAGAAGGATGTTGCAGTAGTCTAGGCGGGAGATGACAAGGGCATGGACCAGCATTTTTGTAGTGTCAGAGTTGAGGAATGAGCGGATGCGAGAGATGTTTTTCAGGTGGAGGCGGCAGGCAGAGGTAAGGGTTTGGATGTGTGGTTTGAAAGACAGAGCGGAGTCTAGGATTACCCCAAGGCAGCGGACTTGCGGAACATGTGAGAGCGTACAGCCGTTGACTGAGATAGAGAGATCAGGGGCAGGTGTAGAGTTGGACGGTGGAAAGATGATGAGTTCTGTTTTCTCCATATTTAGTTTTAGGAGACGTGATGAGAAGAAGGAGAAAATGGAGGACAGACAGTCAGGGATCCGGGAGAGTAGAGAAGTGACATCTGGGCCGGAGATGTAGAGTTGGGTATTGTCAGCATACAGGTGGTAATTAAATTCTCACACTTCTCACTGTGACTCCTGTCAATAAACACATTCCAAAATCAGTAGCACACTATCAACTAAAGAAGCTATCAAAGGGGACATAGGATTCTTTGAAAAAGCATTTCTGCTATCTAGAATATATGAAAAAAAACTTTTGAAGTTCTCAGTTCACACTTTTGATCAAAACTGCTTAAGCCACCTCCGAACTTCAACGGGACCTCAGGCAGGTGGTCCTACACTATTGTTACCTCTCGTTTGGGTCCTATTCAGACCTCCATAATCCAGGGAATGAAGGAACCAGCTTACAAGTTACACTGCACTGATTAAGAAGCCTGTGAAGGTGGGTGGAGTGCAAAAAATCAAAATGGAGGCAGCCACTCCTCCACATACAGAATATAAATAATATATGGTTCTGCACATAAAAAAAAACACTTTTGAAAAACATGAGCATAGGTGTACACTGTTGGGCTGTAACATACATACACATTCCAAAATCAGTAGCCCACTATCAACTAAAGAAACTATCAAAGGGGACATAGGAATCTTTGAAAAAGCATTTCTGCTATCTAGAATACATGAAAAAAACTTTTGTGGTTCTCAGTTCACACTTGATCAAAACTGCTTCAACGGGACCTCAGGCAGGTGGTCCTACACTATTGTTACCGCTTGTTTGGGTCCTATTCAGACCTCCATAATCCAGGGAATGAAGGAACCAGCTTACAAGTTACACTGCACTGATTAAAAAGCCTGTGAAGGTGGGTGGAGTGCAAAAAAACAAAATGGAGTCTATCCTGTCAATAAACATCTTGCTGCTGCTACTTCACTATATTGCACTCTCTAGAAAACAAACAAACGTTTTTTCAGCTACTGGAGTGAAAGACCTTCACAAGTGTGTGATATACACACTTGTTACTCAACCAGCGTTATTATTTTGTTTTAGTTTGTGAGGTATTCTTCCTAAAGTCCAGGGTGGGTGTACTTCTGCCGCATAAACGCCTGAATTCCATGTGGTTGTTCTGTAGGGTATTTCATACCCAAGGGTAAAATTAACCTCTTGATTGTGGGTTAATTTGGAGTAAAATACAGGGTGTCTGTATTTTTTTGCCCCATATACGCCTAAATTACATCTGGTTTTTCTGTAGGGTATTTCATACCCAAGGGTAAATTTAACCTCTTGATTGTGGGTTAATTTGGAGTAAAATACAGGGTGTCTGTATTTTTTGCCCCATATATGCCTAAATTACATCTGGTTTTTCTGTAGGGTATTTCATACCCAAGGGTAAATTTAACCTCTTGATTGTGGGTTAATTTGGAGTAAAATATAGGGTGTCTGTATTTTTTTGCCCCATATACACCTAAATTACATCTGGTTGTTCTGTAGGGTATTTCATACCCAAGGGTAAATTTAACCTCTTGATTGTGTGTTAATTTGGAGTAAAATACAGGGTGTCTGTATTTTTTTGCCCCATATACGCCTAAATTACATCTGTTTTTTCTGTAGGGTATTTTATATCCAAGGGTTACGTCTCTTGTTTGTGGAGTCTGTAAATTTTTGATCAAACAGTATGTCAGACAGAGAGGTGGCAGGGCCTTCACATGCAAGTGGTAGTGGCACAAACATTCCTGGAGCAGGCACAGGTCGCAGCACAGTAAGGGGACGTCACATCAGAGGTGACTCGGTGAGGCTAGAACTGCCGGTGTCATCTAGCGGCCATGTGTTGACCAGCAACCCAAGGGTTCTTGATTGGTTGAGTAGGTCATCAACTTCCTCCCAGATGACAACTGACAACCCCAGCCAAGAGTCGGTGGGTTCGTCAGAAACAACCCTTAGTTGGCATGGCCCGGGAACAGGTCAGTGGCCCTCACCTGTCCTCAATCCGCCTCTGTCCCGTTCAGTTCCCTCAGCCAGAGAACTATTATGTGGTCTGGGCTCAGCGCCACTATACAGCGAGGACGAACTCTTAGAGGACAGTCAGTAGGTACTTGGCAGCGAGGTGAGACAGACATCCGCTGCTTCTTGCAGTAGGTGGGAAAGTATTGATGTGGAGAGTGACATGGGAGGTTTTGTTGCAAGCAGTCAGGCTCTGTATACTGAGGCCATTGAGGAGAATAGCAGTGACAGGCAAACACAAATCGATGACGATGTAGCCGATCGCACTTGGGAGCCGGGTGAAGCAAGGGCTTCATCATCATCGTCAGGAGAAGAGGGTGTCAGCATGCGCGTCAGGCAGCAGCGCAGACAGCAAGTTGGTAGTGTGGCCATGAGTCAGCAGGGTGGCAGCAGTGCGAGGTCAGGAGGCAAACGGCCACGGGGTAGAAAACCCGCTTCGCAGGTCCACGACAGTAGCGGCACAGGGGCTCACCGAGGCAGCGGCAGTAGTAGTCACTCAGTGCGGAGCGTTGGCGGTAAAATCACCTACTCGGTGGTGTGGCAGTTTTTTGCTAAGACACTGGAGGAGCTGAACATGTGTATATGTAGAATCTGTGGGCAGAAAGTAAAGCGTTGCCAGGGAGCTAACCTTGGCACCACGGCCCTGGGTCAATACATGCAGCGTCACCATCCAGTAGCCTGGGAGAAACGTGTCTCAGATATGGTAGTCCATACGGCCGCAGCAACAGCAGCAGCACCCAGTGGCACGCAGTCAAGGCTCCACCACCTCTGCCGAAGGGAGCTGTTTGTCTTTCCCATCAAATACCGGTCCAGATGCTCCTGCTCCTTGCCACTGATGGTGCCAGCAGTCGTTCAACGAGGCGATTGCCAAGAGACAGCAGTATAGGTCCAACCATCCTAAGGTGCAGAAGCTGACCGCGCTCCTGTCCAAGTTGTTGGTACTGCAATCCCTCCCTTTCCAAGTGGTGGACTCTGCACCGTTCAGAGAACTAATGGCTTGTGCCAAGCCAAGGTGGAGAGTCCAAGGTGTTATTTATTTTCGAAAAAAGGCAGTACCAGCCCTGCACAAATATGTAGAACAGAAGGTGGGCCAGTCCTTGAGCCTATCGGTGTCTTCCAAGGTGCATGGCAGCGCGGACGTGTGGAGCTGTAACTATGGTCAGGGACAGTACATGTCCTTTACGGCCCACTGGGTGAATGTGCTTCCTGCCCAGCCACACCAGCAACTTGGACAGGAGACGCCGCTTTCTCCTCCACGTTGTCAAACTGCTGTTCCTGCGCCAATGTCCGCCTCCTCCTCCACCACCACCTCAGCCTCCACAAGTCTAAGTGCTGCTCCATCATACCACATGTGCAGGACACAGCAGTGTCGCGCAGTTCTACACCTGGTTTGCCTGCACGAACGAAGTGTGGCTTTCTCCGCGACAACTGCAAATCGGAACCATGGTGACAGACATTGGAAGGAGGGCTGAGCTATGACGCACATGTTCAATCTGGTTGTCAAAAGGTTCCTGAAGTCTTCCACCCATCTGCAAGACAATGGCCAGGAAACTGTGCATGCACTTCATCCATTCCTACAAAGCCAACAAACAACCTTGAGCTGCAGTGGCAGAACGGCCTCCCCCCAACATAGGCTGATATGCGATGTTTCCACCCGTTGGATTTCCAGCCTCCATATGTTAGACCGACTGTATGAACAGAGAAAGGCCATTAACGATTTTTTGATTATCCAAGCGGACTCCCCTGTGTAATTTTGATGTCATCCAGTGGCAGCTCATGCGTAACACCTGCCGTTTGCTCAGGCCCTTTGAGGAGGCCACGTTATTTGTCAGTCGCCAGGGCTACGGGATGAATAACGTCTACCACTGCTTCATATCCTGAAACAGATGTTGCAAAATCTGTCTGGTCAGGGGACTGGAGACGTGGCGACTACATCTCACGGCCACAGGAGTCCGGTAGGGGCTGAACTGGAGGAGGAGGAGGAGGAGTACATTTGAGCACAAGCAGTGTCTGGTGAAATGAGTGTTTTTTTTACTCAGGTGACAGGAGAGGAGGAGCTGGAGCAGCCAGAGGGAGATGAGGAAGACGAGGCAGATGACCCAGACACACCGTGGCAGTATACAGTACAGAAGGAGGCAGGGAGTCCCTCAGAGTCACTTGCACAGATGGCCCGCAGCATGCTGATTTGCCTGGCCAGTGACAGCCGAATAGTCATCATCCGGCAGAGGGATGACTTCTGGCTCTCCACGAGGGGCGTAGCTAAGGGCTCATGGGCCCAGGTGCGAGAAGTCAGTTTGGCCCCCTTCCTCCTCAGAATGGAGACGTTTCTGGGCATGTTTAGGAGGTGGCACCTGGACCTGTTTGGGTTTTTCTAGTTTACCGTGTGATATAATTTTTTTTTCCCCCAATCTCTCTTTGTTACTTTTAGAAATGATCACTGGAACAATATACTATAGCACTTGTGCACTGCAGTATATTGCCATTCTACTAATATATTACACCCTTCTGCTTGCCCTTCAGTGGAGTGAGCCATACATCCTGTAGAAGTTTCTGTAACTGTAAAAAGTGGGACAGAAAATTCTGCAGGAGACAAACCAGACAGGAAAGAAAAGCAAGAAAAACACAAATGATGTAACCCCCACCCTCACCTGACTAAAATGTAATGTAAGCAAATAGTGTGCTCCCCCTAACTGTTCCTGGGAGATGGATGCAGGGATGGCCTCCGGGATATCTTTCCACTAGTATTGTGATCACATAACCATGGACGTCTCCTCCAGGGATAATAGTGTCTCGGTGTCACTCAACAGTGCCTGGACCAGGTACCAGCGCAGGAAGAAGCGTATCCTCGGCGCACCCTAGTCCACTGCCCAGAGACAGCCAGTCTTACAGAACAGACAGACATCATCTCATATCTATCTCACATCTACCTCATATCTTAATACCTACGTATTGTATATCCAGCTCATATCTATCATAATCTATTAACTTCATCTATCTATATCTCATAGCTATTTCATATATATCTATCTATGTATTTCTCTACCTCAGTCTGTCATCTGTCATACCTTTCTATCTTATATATGTCTCTCATATCAATCTATTTCAAATATATTTATCTATCAACCTCTCTAACTCACATCCACCTCTCTCTCATATCTATCTAACATTCACCTGTCTATCTCATACCTATCTATCTTATATATATATCTCATATCAATCTATTTCATACCTATCTATATACCTTATACCTATCTCTCATATCTATGCATCCATCTCATATCAATCTACCTATGTATTGTATAGGTATCTCATATCTATTTCAACTATTTCAAGTTCATCTATCTATATCTCATATCCACCTACCTATGTCTATTTTATCTATGTCGTATGTATTTCTCTATCTTATAATAAAGTCTCTGTTGACCTCTATATAATCTCAAATAAGAACCGCACATCAAGGAATATGACCATGGGCAACTTTCCTTATGCCCTGTATTGAATAATAGCTTTAAGGATAACTCCTACATAATAAATTCTTTGACAATTTTTTCACATAAAACCATTCTTCTTTAATTGTATCAATGTTAAAGTGATGGTCTGCAAAATGTATAACTTTGTACCGTTACTAAACAGTCTCTTAGACAAGAATAAACAGTCTCTCAAAAAAGAGTAAACTTGCGGTTTATAATGCTCTCCGATCCCGGAGTAGTCAATCCAAGCAAGGCTTCCTAGACGCTTCTCCCTGCAGCTCGCACAGCTTGTTAGGTGTATCCTGTGTCGTTCATCACGCAGTATGCATGGCTATTTGTCACGATTACTGGCCGCAAAGCCAGAAAATGTCCTGGTAGAGGGGATCCTCAGGGCCCACCGCGGGCAGAGATGGAGAGTGCAGGCGGTGGGTAGCCGTAGTGCAGTACAGGTGGTGGATAAACAGATGCTGTAGCTGTAAAACGGATGCACAGTCCCAGGGTGAAAACAGAGCTATACAGCAGCAGGAATCAGCAGTGAGAAACTGGAGGACAGTACGTCAGGAATTCAGCAGGTAACAGGTGCGCTTGAAAGCAGAGCTTCAGCAGACACAGTGGAAACCAAGGAGTTAACACAGCAGGCGCTCAGCAGCAGAGGTCTAGCTCTAATGATGAACACCAACGAACTGAAGCTGAGTCCAGGGAGGAAGTTCCTTATGAAGGAAAGGGTCAGAGGTCACAGGCAGAAAGCAGGAGCACTGTGTGCATAAATGTCCGCAGGCTGGCGCGCACGCGCCCTATGGGGTGCGCACACACGCTGGGGAAGCCACAGAGGACGGACGCTTGGAAGCAGGACCGGGTGAGTAGCACTGAGCAGAAGCAGGTGCAGAGCAAACTGACACTGCCGCTGTAAGCCCCGCACGGGGAGCCACAGCGGAACCAGACACAGGGGCACGGACACGACCGTGGTCCAAGGCACGGGCCGCGGCGCGATCCGTGACACTATTCAGGTGTGTGTGCAATTCTGCTCTGCAACGTTTCAGGGTCCTCCCCCTTTCAGGGAGTGTGGCAAGTAGCTACACCACTGCTCTTCACCCTCTTGGACCTTCGCTACCGGTCCAAAATGGGAGCCTTTTTTCCACCTGCCGAGAGGGAGGAGAAACTCACATACTATAGAGAAATCCTATGTTGTCAGTTGGCTGCTGACTATATGTGCGCTATCGTCCATCCTCTGACAGGTCTGACTGGGGGGTTCCTCATCGCTCACGTACCACAGCCAAGGCTGCTGAGGGGAGGTGGAGGGGGGGGGGGGTAGGAGCAGTACCAGCTCCATCAGCAGTCGTTGATGAACAGCTTCCTACACCCACCTAGTGAGGAGAGTACTCACCAGCAGCAGCAGGGCCTGGAGCAGACCCTGAACCAGCAGGTGGTGGCCTACTTGGACGGCACTCTGCCACCCCAGGTAGAAGATCCGCTGGACTACTGGGCAGCCAAGCTGGATGTGTGGCCACAACTTGCAGAGTTTGCACTGGAGAAGCTGTCCTGCTCGGCCAGTTGTATGGCATCAGAGCGGGTGTTCAGTGCAGCGGGGGCCATAGTTACCCCAAGGAGAACCCGCTTGTCCACCTGAAATGTGGAGAGACTCACCTTTGTCAAGATGGATCGGCCAGGATTTCCACACACCAATGCCTTATGCATCAGATCAGCCATGACGCCTCCCCAAAACTTTGAGAAATAAGCGTGGATTCAAACTACCTACCTCAGCTACTATTCTGATGCTGCCACCTGCCTGATGCCACACATCTGCTGCCAGCTGCTCCATCTGCCACCCACCATCTTTACCAGGGACTGGTATTGCCACCCACCTCCACACTGTGTCATTGTGCCAATCTGTGGCCTACTCATGCTGCTGCCACCTCCACACTGTGTTATTTTGCCACTCTGTGGCCTACTCATGTTGCTGCCACCTCCAGAACTTGTCATTGTGCCACTCTTCGACCTCATGCTGCTGCTGCTGTTGCTGCTGCCATCTCCACACTCTGTCACTATGCCACTCTTTGGCCTACTGATGTTGCTGCCACCTTCTCAACCTGTCATTTGCCACTCTGTGAGTTAGTGATGTTGCTGCCACCTCCAAACTCTGTGATTGTGCCACTCTGTGGCCTACTGATGTTGCTGCCACCTTCTCAACCTGTCATTTGCCACTCTGTGGGTTAGTGATGTTGCTGCCACCTCCACACTCTGTGATTGTGCCACTCTGTGGCCTACTGATGTTGCTGCCACCTTCTCAACCTGTCATTGTGCCACTCTGTGGCCTACTCATGCTGCTGCCAACTGACCACTGTATCACTGGAACACCCTGTGGTTTCCTAATGCTGTTTCCACCCTCCACCACTCTATGACGTTGCCATTATGTTTGGTTTTCGCCTTCTTTTAATCTGTCAGAAGGAATTAAAAGGATCAGGATTGTCTGATGATAAGGTAGCCAAAAGCAGGAGTGGATACAGAACACAGAAGACATGCAAATATCTCATTTACTGGTCATCTCTGTTTTGGATCAACTCCTGTTTGTTTTTGGCTTTCGCAATACTGATGGATTATTGACCGTTTGAAAGCAGACACTGACGGATGAAAGGAAGGGCAACATGATCAGTGACGTCAACGCAAAATTACTGCGGACACCCTCTCCACTCTTTCAGGGGAGGGGGGGGGGCTCTACATGTATCAGCATTTAACAGAGCAGGTTCTGTCATAATCTGTGGAATCATGTGATGTCGGTGTAAGAGAAGTGCGCTCTTTGACGCTATAGTAGGATCTTGGCCCTCAGCTTGCTTCCTTCCAGCTGGTGCTGACATTACCTTGTCAGGCTGTGTTCTCACTTCAGTTATTTGGTCAGTTTTGCCCCTGTAACTGCCCGGAGAAGTGAAATGTGAAGCGATTCTAGTACCGGCGCCTGTCATGTCCGTGTCATACTAAAACACAGCATTGTATGAAGACCAAACCACATTCCCTATGCATATGTGAGCATGGCACAATGTTTTACAACACCCTACAGGCTCTACACAGCCAGGAAATAGCTGTTTTTTTTACCGCGATTCGCTGCAAATACATTTGGGTCTAAAAGAATTCAGCGAACCTGGCGAATCGAATTTTTGAGAAATTCGCCCATCTCTACTCATGAGTCATTATTTTTCCCTTTTCTTCTCCATCCACTCCAGAACGCCATGACAACTTCTTCCGGCCACCACTAGTCCATGCAGAATTTACACACAAATATCTTAGAATCCTGACTTTTCCGGGACCTCCCTCACTCTCATCCAGCTTCCCTTTGGTGGTCATAGCTCAGAGGCACAGTCTCCTAGAGGGATGGGTGGAAAAAAACAGGACTAACCCCCTGGAGATTGTGCTACAGGATGTGCCCATCAGAATCATATTACCAGGTAGGTAGGCATGGCCCCAGATAGGTAGGTTGGCATGGCCCTAGGTAGGTAGGTAAATGGACCAAGCCCAAGGTAGCTAGATAGGCCTACTTAGTTAGGTAGATCCCTGTTGGATAAGTTGGTAGGCCTTAAGTAGGTAGGACGGCCCCAGGCAGGTTGGTGGGTAGGCCCAAGGTAGGTAGGCTTGTAGTCCCCAGTTAAGTAGGTAGGCAGGTGATAGGTGGGCCACTGGTAGATAGGTAGGCAGTAGGTAGGCCCCAGTTAGCCAGTTAGGTAGGTAGATAGCTCCAGGTAGATAAGTAGGCCCCAGTTAGGTAGGCAGATAGGACTCAGGTTGGTGGTAGATGTGCCCTAGGCAGGTAGGTGGGTCCCAGTTAGGTAGGTTGAAGGTGGGCCCCTGGTAGGTGGGCCCAGGTAGGTAGGTGATAGGTAAGCCCCATGTAGGTAGGTGGAGCACAGGTAGGTGGTCCCCAGATAGGTAGGTGATAGGTAGGCCCCAGTCAGGTAGGTTATAGGTGGGCCCCAGTTAGGTAGGTTGTAGATGGGCCCCAGTTTGGTGGGTTGTAGGTACAGTTGAAACCAGAAGTTTACATACACTATATAAAAAGACACATATACATGCTTTTCTCACTATCTGACATGAAATCAGAATAAACCTTAACCATTTTTGGTCTGTTAGGATTACCACAATTATTTATATTTGCCAAATGCCAGAATAATGAGAGATAATTTTAAGGCATTTTTATTACTTTCTGCAAAGTCAAAAGTTTACATACACTAGGACTACTATGCCTTTAAACTATTTGGGACCTACAACGGGTAAGTTTTATTCTGATTTCATGTCAGATAGTGAGAAAAACATGCATATGTGTTTTTTTATATAGTTTATGTAAATTTCTGGTTTCAACTGTAGGCAGGGAGGTAAGTGGGCCTCAGGTAGATAGGTGATAATTGGGTCCCATTTAGCTAGGCTATGGTGGGCCCCAGGTAGGTATGTAGACCTAGCCCCCATTACTGAAAGCAAAGAAAAAAAACAAAAACTCGCCTCTCTCCTGTTCTCCCAATGTGACGAGCAGCAGGCCGGCTTTAAGTGAAGTCTGGTGTAGGCGGTATGATGATGTGACATAATTACACCGCCTACGTTAACACTTGCTCCCGGTAGGCTTAATAGCAGAGCGCTGGTGTATGCCCTCGATTCCTGGACATTGCCTCTGAACGCTCAGGACAAACAGCCCAGACGTTCTGAGGCAGGATGCGGCGGCCGGCCCCCTCTGGCTGCAGTAGTTCCGCCACTGCACCTCGAGTCCCACTACAGGTTTCACCAATTCACTGATGGGCCAGTCCAAGCCTGAGTAATTTATACACAATGTACCAGAAAAAGAAATAGGGCCCTAACCTGGTGCCCAAAGGAGCTGCTAATCCAGGCACATGTAATGAGCAGTGCAGAACATGTAATACCGCACTGTACTGTAGAGAGGCTTTATTAGACCACTGCAATCACTTCACTAATACAGATGTTTTAAAAGCAAAATATTCATACTTGGATGGATCAGGGTCCAAGACAGGGTATCTTTAAACCACCCTCAACCTCCAAAAATGAAGAAAAGACAATTGTATGTTGAGAATATTTATCCCAAAATTATTGTAGCTTCAGGGACCACTGTAAAATTACAACTACAGCTTCCAGGATGAATTGCAAGTATAATGCAAACCCCTGCACATTCTCCTATACCGGCAACCCCACAAGCTTCACGCGAAAATTCTCACTTCCCATGTAGGGTGCACACTAAAGTGGTGGCCGACTAGCTAGATGTGCCCAGTACTATTAGCACTCTCTGGCACAGTAACGTAGAGGGGTATGACAGTTATTCTGTGCCCCTCTGATTCCTGACTAAAGATAGAAGGGGATGTATACAATGTGCACACTCTCCTCCTACAGTACCGTTAGAGGAGCCGTATTCACTACATGAACACGTGATTAAAACTGCCAGTGCTCTGTGCATGTTATATTTGAATTTTACAGAACTGTAAAGCACAACCAACGTTCCACACACGCGCGCCACCGGACAATATAAGCGCCTGCTATTGGCCCGTGGGACTCCAGTCGTCAACCTGTCTCCTGCTGTCCACCAATCACAGAGGTGGCTGTGTCCTGAGGAGCTGAGCAGCTCCCGCGCAGTGTGAGGTGGAGACGCTAGACGTGTTGCTGGTGCTGAGCGTTCCTGGCCTTCTATGCTGGGTTATCTGCCGTAGTCATCCTCTTGTTATCAGATATATACCTGCAGTCCATCTATTTCATCGGCGGACAATCATAAAAGGTAAACGCCGCTAATAACGTCGGTAATGTGTGTTTGTATATATATATATTCATACACACATATTGGCAGTGTTGCTGAGAGCATCCATTTGGGTGAACGTACCCAAAATGGCTGAAAGACTTTGATTTGGGGTAAAGTTGTGCTAAGAGCTAGATCAGCTACATATAACTTGCTGCATTATCCCCCTGCTAGGCTGTTCACTAAGCTAATTATACAGACATTACATACATGCTTCATGTGATGATACAGACATTACATTTAGGCTTCATGTCATGATACAGAGATTACATGTAGGCTTCATGTGATACAAACATTACATACAGGCTTCATGTGATACAGAGATTACATATAGGCTTTATGTGATGATACAGACATTACATGTAGGCTTCATGTCGTAATACAGCCATTACATATATGCTTCATGTCATGATACAGCCATTACATGTAGGCTTCATGTCGTGATACAGCCATTACATGTAGGCTTCATGTCGTGATACAGCCATTACATTTATGCTTCATGTTGTGATACAGACATAACATGTACCTTATGTCAAGATACAGACATTACCTATATGCTTCATAGAAAAAAATGGCTTACTGCCACCAGTCTTGTGGTTCTATGCACAAGGCATATGGCTATCCTGTCGGACTCCAGAGTAAATGGTATGGTTTTCAAGGAAACAGTGTAAAAACCATCATCCGGAAAAAATCTATATATTAAAACCTCAATTTTATTTGAAATGAATTAAAAAGTTTGCCATAATATAGCCTCCAGTATTTCAAACTCTGTGTAGCCCTTACTCATAGTCTATGAGTAACAATGTGGATGCAGATTCCACATGTTTTTTGGAAACTGCGCAAAAAAAAAAAAAAAAAAGTGGACATTCCCTAATAGACTTCAGTTTCCTGGTATCTTCACTTCTATAGAGAACAGTGTGAAAATAAGTATTAAAAATAAAGATACTTACATATATATAGCAAAGCGTTGAATTAGAGGAAGTTTTGAAATCGTCAACCCCCAAACTTTGTCACTGGAAGTTAGCGACTGCAATCGGTGATGCCTCGTTAGGTAGAAAAACAGTAAGAGAAAACTGGCAGAAAGTGAGGATAGGATCAGCGTGTGATCCGAGGTGAGAGAAGAGGATTTTTTATTTTAAAAGGGCAGCAGTAACTTAGACAATTTAACCCCTTACCGTTTCACAGCCGCCGGGTGTTAGCGGCTAATTGCAGGATGCTCGCCGCGTCTAAATGAATGAAAAACGGTGCCGCGCACTGTTCCTCACTCCGATCGGGAAATCAGTGGTGAGATCGCTGAGTCCCGATGGGTTAACATGGCAACGGGAAGCCTTATGAAGGCTTTCATCGCTGCCATGTTTTGAATTTTGGTACAGCCTAATGCATTGTCTATGCAATGCATTAGGCTGTATTAAAGGGGATTTGCCAAGACAGCAGTTACCTACCTCTTATCAGCACGGGAGCAGGATATATACAAATCACGCTGAGTCATGAAGCTGCAGGGGAGAGAGTGAGGGGGTGAGTGAGGAGTGAGGAATCCAAGGGAGCGTCTCAAAACTTAAGTGAAATAATAAAAACTACAAGAGTGTATTCTCAATACAGCAAGACAGCCTCAGACTGCACTGTCTACCCGGTGCCTTAAAAGCTCATTAATTTTGCCTGTCATCAGATAAGAAGTGTTTCACGCAAGCGCGGCCTGTCAGCTCCTGGGTCGTGACTAGGGAAAACTTTGAGGTAACTAAGGGTGTTTGAGAAATGCTGTAGCTCTCATATTTTTCACTTTTTTTTAATCAAATATATTTATAAAAGTGATTAAATACCCATTTTGGAGGTACACATGTCAACATTACATGGTGGCAAAACCCCTTTAAAGGGGTTTTGCCACAATCTCATGTCATCCCTCCTGCATCCAGCTCTGTGTGCTCAGAAGGGGGCGTGTGTGATGTGTTTGAATTGCATATCATGTGACCCAGCAGGATGACATCACCAGGCCTTTCCTCTCTCTAGTCAAAGAAAGGTCTGTTAATGTATAAAGCTGTGAGTAGCTCAGAGGTAAAGCTTTACCTCGCAGCACAAGGGTCCTAAGTTCAAACCCCGGCAGGCACCAAACCTGTGGATTTTTTTTCTCTCTATCAATGTACATACCTCATTGAGGTTTCTTGTTTTATTTATTTGCACTGTTGGACTAATTACTAAGGAGTGCAGAGAACAGGAGTAGTGACAGCACCTGTGATTGAACACTCAGTAGCTGCCTGAGAGGAGAGGTGATGTTTGAGCATGTGCGACCAGGACTGAGAAGCTCTCAGCCCGGGTCGTATCCCCTGGAGACGAGCTGTAAACAATAGATCACTAAAGGAGCAGCTAAAACAAAAACGGTGCAGAATTTTTAATAATGATGAATGGTGAAAATGTTTATTATTTAATTTACAAACTTCCCACGTCAATTTTACTTCGTGGCAAAACCCCTTTAAAGGGAATTTGCTGGGACATGAGTTACTTACCTCCTTATCAGCTCAGTAGAATATAAACAAATCATGCTGAGTCATGAAGGCTGCAGAGGAGAGAGGGAGGGGGGGAGCAGAGAGAGGAATAAGGGAGCGTCTCAAAACTTAACTCAAATAATAACATTTCAACAGTGGATTGTCTATACAGCAAGACACAGACTCATACACTGCACTTTCTCCCCAGCCCCTTGAAGCTCATTCATTTTCCCTGTCATCAGATAAGAAGTGTTTCACTCAAGCATGGCCTGTCAGCTCCTCTGGTCGTGTCTAATGCAAGCTTTCAGGTAACTAAGGGGGATTGAGAAATGCTGTAGCTCTCATAGGCTTCACTTTTTGTAATCACATATATTTAGAAAAGGGATTACCCATTTTGGAGGATCCCACGTCAACATTACATCGTGGCAAAACCCCTTTAACGATCGCGCACCATAGTGGTGAAGCACCCTAGGGGGACTCAATTTTTTTTTTTTTTTAAACATATTTTATTGGAATTTTTCAGAGAGAGAAAATAATGAAAATATATATATATGCCATACATGAAAGATAACATATGCATAACAACGCTATATTAGCATTTTAGCATGAGTGTCATAGATGATCTGACACGACACAATCATTACAATAATAAACGAAGATATCTTAACAAAAATAATCTGTCATTTCACCTAAAACAATGTTAAGAAAGATACCCTTACAGAAGTAGGGTGATAAAAGTATAAATCAACACAACAAAAACAACAAAAATGGTAACTAACGAAAAAATAAAAATCTAGATCTGGTTTTTGTTTAAATGAATCTGACAGTTGTGGGTCTGGGTTTTCACACCCACTGGAAGAAAACGGAAAAGGCGAAGGGAGGGCAAAATCAGGGGGGTGGAGGAGGTAAGGAGGGGGGGGGGTCATCTTGAATCAAGGACGCCCAAGGTGCCCTTCATGGCCTCCCTTGCGTACCAACTGGTGTAGCAAAAAGAGGACATCAATTTGTCTATCTCGTCCCTGGAGAAATGTGAGAGGATGAATGGTGTCCATTTCCCAAAGAACCCCTCAGTACGAAGTTCTTTGTGACGTTCCGTTTCCAATTTGTCCGCCACTAGATACTGCCTTAAGTTGTCCTCGAGTAGAGACACAAGGGGTATCTGGGGCTTAAGCCAATGAAGTAGGAGGCAACGTTTGGCCACCAGGATAGCTATGTGGACAATACTGGGAACGGAGCCCACACTTCCAGTTTCAGCAACGTCCGGGGGGTCTAGTGTAATAATAATAATCTTTATTTATATAGCGCCAACATATTCCACAGCACTTTACAAATTCAAGGGTAAACATACAGTCATTACACATTAAAAGTACTTACAAATGAGACACAAGGTGTGAGGGCCCTGCTCGTGAGAGCTTACAATCTATTGGGGTGTATGGTCCGGCCATGTTTCATAAATAGGGGGTGATTTACATGAAAAATGGATGAACCTGCCACCCAGACTGTACCTCTATATACCGATAAGTGCCTGTGAGTGCCCTAGTGTAGGGAGTGACAGATGTGTGTGATAGAAGTTAGGGATCTTGGTGGGCCAGACCGAGAAGATGTATTTTCAGGGCCCTCTTAAAACTGTGAGGGTTGTGAATGTGCCTGATCGCCCACGGTAGCATATTCCAGAGAACTGGCGCTGCACGTGTGAAATCTTGTAGGCGGGCATGGGAGGTTCGGATAATTGAGGAATGTAATCTGATATCGTCAGCAGAGCGGAGAGAGCGGGTCGGGCGGTAGACAGAGACGAGGGAGGAGATGTAGGGAGGAGCAGCGCTTTGGAGAGCTTTATGGGTTAGAGTGCTGAGTTTATACTGTATCCTATACTGGATGGGCAACCAGTGCAGTGACTGACACAGGGTAGAGGTGTCAGTGTAGCGGCTGGAGAGAAAGATAAGCCTGGCTGCTGCATTCTGGACAGATTGGAGAGGGGAGAGTTTGCAGAGAGGGAGACCGATAAGCAAGGAGTTGCAGTAGTCAAGACGAGAAAGAATAAGAGCAGTAATGAGAGTTTGAGTTGTTTCCACAGTGAGAAATGGACGGATTTTGGAGATATTCTTGAGGTGCAGGTGACAGAAGCGGGCAAGGGATTGGATATATGGGGTGAAGGTCAGATCAGAATCCAATATAACCCCAAGACAGCGGGCCTGCTGCCTAGGAGAAATGGTGGTACCACATACAGAAACAGAAATAGCAGGGGGGGGGTTGGTTAGTAGATGGCGGAAAGACAAGAAGTTCAGTCTTAGTGAGGTTTAGTTTCAGATGGAGAGAGGACATGATGTCAGAGACAGCGGCCAGACAGTCACTGGTGTTTTGTAGCAAGGCTGGAGTGATGTCACGGGAGGAGGTGTATAATTGGGTGTCATCCGCATAGAGATGGTACTGGAAGCCAAATCTACTGATGGTTTTTCCAATGGGGGCTGTGTACAATGAAAAGAGGAGAGGACCTAGAACTGATCCCTGAGGAACTCCAACAGCAAGAGGAAGAGGAGAGGAGGTCGAACCGGAAAATGAGACACTGAAGGAGCGGTCAGAGAGGTAGGATGAGAACCAAGCGAGAGCGGTGTCCTGGAGGCCAATGGTGCTGAGCATGCTGAGGAGAAGTTGGTGATCAACAGTGTCAAATGCTGCAGAGAGATCCAAGAGAAGCAGCAAGGAGTAGTTACCCTGAGATTTTGCTGTTAGGAGGTCATTTGAGACTTTAACTAAGGCAGTTTCCGTGGAGTGTAGGGTGCGGAAACCTGATTGCAGCGGGTCAAGAAGAGAGTTAGTGGAGAGATAGCGGATTAGGCGAGAGTAGACCAAGCGTTCCAGGAGTTTAGAGATGAAGGGCAGGTTAGAGACTGGTCGGTAGTTGGCAGCACAGGACGGGTCCAGAGAGGGCTTTTTTAGTAAAGGGGTTATGATGGCGTAGTGAAAGATTAATAGCTCATAACTCTTGGTTAGTTTAATGCGCCAATGATTCCAGACATAATTAACAAAACGATCCCAGAAAAGTTGCGTGGAGGGGCATTTCCAAATTCCATGACACATAGTAGTGGATGTGGCACGACATTTGGGTCAGTAATGCTTTCTATCAGGACAGTTGCGAATGGGGGGAGATTAAAGCCATAGTATGCGTTGTGTAGGATTTTAAAATGAGTCTCCCTCCATGTTTAACAAATCACCGTCTTGCGGACCTTATGAAGGCCCATCAGGATTTTGTCCGGTAGTTCCCGGTCTCCCAATTTACGTCCCCATTTATCAAAAGGTGAGCCATAACCCCCCCCCCAGTCGCACTCTCTCAAGATGCTGTAAATGCGAGAGAATGAAAAACCGAGTCGTGACACTTCAACAAGGAGTCGAAACCAATCGGTGAACAGAGTTTGGAAAGGTTTCTCAGTCTGGCTTTACAAAATGAAAGTATCTGGAGTGCCGGGAATATATGACCCGCTGGGAGCGAGAATTTACTTCTAAGTTCAGAAGGGGTCAACCACTTTTTCTCTTCCATATGTATTAGCTGTTCCGCATACCTCATTCCCTTCTCCCTCCACAGCTTAAACATGGGGTTATCCCTGCCTTGAGGGAATTCTGGTAAATCCCACAGCGGAAGCCTCTTAGACATCTGGTATGGTAACTGAAGCAATTTGCGAATATGCTTCCAAGTTGCTATCGTGTCTTTAAGCAATAGGGAGCTCCTTATCCCCGGAGGGATCATCGAGAGTTTGGTATGAAGGAGGGCCTGGGGATGTCATGGGTGCATCAAATTCTTTTCCAAGTCAAAATTTGAGTATCGGCTGGTCTCTCCAAGCCAATCTAGGACGTGTCTAGTAAGGCACGCCAAATTGTAGTATCTGACGTTAGGGAGGTTTAGACCTCCCGCGCTGACCGGGAGCATTAGTTTACTAAGGGCTATCCTGGGTCTCTTCCCCGCCCAGAGGAAGCGAGAGAAAGAGGAGTGGAGCTTGTTTATATCCGTATGCTTCAGCAATAGGGGAAGAGTTTGGAGGGGATACAAAAGCTTTGGAAAGCATATAATTTTGATTGCGTGGCAGCGTCCTGCTAAAGACAGGGGGAGGCCATGCCATCTGCGGAGGTCATCGGAGATTTTTTGCAAACAGAGGGGGGAAAATTCAGGTTGTAAATAGTGTGGGGATCCTTACCAATTTTTATTCCCAGGTATGTGATGTGAGAATTTACAGGAGTGATGCCTAATCCCAGACTGCTCCAAGTAGCCTTTGGAAGGGGGGAACCAATTTCTAGTAGCTCGCTTTTAGAGGCGTTTATTTTGTATCCAGAGTACCTTCCAAAGCCCTCGAGAAAGGAGAGGATTTTTGGGAGATGTGTAATCGGATCGGACAAAAAGAGGAGGAGGTCGTCAGCGAAGAGAGCTAATTTCACCTGTTCCTTCCCTACAGTAATACCTGTGAAAAGATCTGATTCTTCTAAGTAACGCGCCAGGGGCTCTAAGGCAATATCAAATAAAAGAGGGGAGAGGGGGCACCCCTGACGAGTCCCTTTATGAAGGGAAAATCTCTGGGACAGAAAACCTGGGGTATGAACTTGCGCCGTGGGGTCGCTATAAATAGCTGACAATAGATTTATGAAATTGCCTCTTATCCCCATACGATCGAGGACTGACCACAGCCAATCCCACCGGACATTGTCAAATGCTTTTTCAGCATCAATTGCAATCATAACAGGGTGTACGATGGGATGGGAGGGTCCTTTCACTGTTTCCAGTACCGTCAGTACCTTTCTGAGATTTCCCACTGCTGCACGTCCCTTAATAAATCCCTTCTAGGCAAGGCCAATCAGGAGAGGGAGCAGGACAGCTAGCCTATCAGCCATGATTTTGGTGAGAAGTTTCTGGTCTGTGTCTATTAACGAGATTGGGCGGTACGAGGAAGGTAGAAGGGGGTCCTTCCCTTTTTTTGGGATGACCTTTATGTAGGCATTTTTGGACTCAGGACGGACGTTACCCTCCCTGATTATCTGATTAAAGTACTGAGTCAACACGGGGGTTAAAGGTTCTACCAGGATCTTATAAATATCTCCGGAGAAACCATCGGGTCCTGTGGCCTTACCGTTGGCTAATTGTCGGATGGCTGATTGCACCTCTTGGGGAGTGATCTCGGCATTAAGGCCGTCTAACTGTTCGGGGGATAGCCTAGGGAGGGGAGTCGAGGCCAGGAATTTTTTACTATCAGCTGACCTCGCCTGGGATGGGCCCGGGTCAGGGGAGTATAACTGTTCATAGAATGTTTTAAGAGAATCATTTATCAGATAGGGATCAGACGTGATCTGGCCCCGGGAGTGCGGATGGAAGTAATATGGGAAGGGGTGTAACTACCCTGGAGCAGTCTAGACATCAATTTCCCCGCTTTGTTACCATATCGGAACAAAGTGGACTTCAAGTGGGTACGCTGAACCTCCTCTCTGCGGCCTAACCACAGGTCAAAGATTCTCTTGGCGTTTTCCCAGCCCCGTCTAGTGTCTTCCGAGGAGTTAGAGAGAAAGTTCGCATAAGCCTTCCTCACCTCCTCCGTCGCCTTCTCGTACTCCTCGTCCATTTTACGCCTGTAGGAGGAAGTGTAGGCTATTAGTCGGCCCCTGAGAACTGATTTGGCCGTGGCCCAAAAAAGAGAAGCGTCAGCCAAATGTTGCTCATTAGTTGACGCAAACTCTAGCCACCAACCTCGTATTACATCGGCAAATGCCTCACTTTTGGCCATGTAGGTGGGAAAGCGCCAAATGTAGTCCGATCCCCTGGGGAAGGCATCAGCCACTTCCATCAATACAGGCGAGTGGTCCGAGATGAGCAGATCTAGGATCTCAGAGAAAACCACTTTTCTTTGTACATCATGGGATACTAAAATATAATCTAATCGAGACCATGACAGTTGGGAATGAGAGAAAAATGAGAACTCTCTACTGTCCGGGTGAAGGTCTCTCCAGCCATCTCTGGTCCCTGTTGAGGTCAGAAAATTTTGAAGGACCCCAGGGGTGTGTCCATGTGGGGGAGCAGCTAGGGGAGTACGTGGAAGGTCCCTCTTCCTGTCTAGCACTTCATCTAGGACCACATTCATGTCCCCTCCTATGATTGTGGAATTAGCAGAGTGCTTTTGAATTTTACTTGCCAAAGCTACAAAAAAGGGTCTGCTGAGAGCATTAGGGCCATAGACGTTAAACAGGCCAATAAGGGTACCATTGTAGGAGATTTTCAGGTGCGACCATCTGCCCTCCCGGTCAGAGTCGTGAGAGACGACTTGCAGAGGAAAATTCTTATGGACCAGGGTGATAACACCTGCTTTACCGCCCATCGCTGGGGAGCCATAAACCCCTCCAACCCACAATTTCCGCATTCGAAAAAAGTCTTCCTCACTGAGGTGGGTCTCCTGAAGGAAGACAATGTCAGGGCGCATTTTCTTCAAATGGTGTAAGATTTTGATCCGCTTATTTGGGGAGCGGAGCCCCTTTATGTTCCATGTGATGACCCTCATAGGGAGCGGAGATTGAGGATGAGATTATTTAGGGAGGCCTAAAAGGGAAGAACGTGTAATTCTAGCAGTGGGAGGGGGGATATAGAAGCTCGATGTCAGACTCAAACCAAGAAGGTTAAATAATCAGGAACCCACGAACAATTTATGTAGGTTTGAAGGGAATTAAAATTAAAATATAAATAAAATAAAATATAAATAATCAGTGAGTGTTAAGGCACGCAGAGATCCAGGGACTAAAACCTCTCGGAATCTCTATCTGCGTAGTAGGACTTCGCTTTTTTCTGGCGCGAGGGATGTGATTTGAAGAGGGCAAGAGAATTAACATCCAAATCTTCCCCAACCCTCCCGCCAAAAAAGGGAAGCAAAAAAGATTCTTATAATTTTTTGTAACTCCCTAAGTATAGAAATCAGCTGCAGGTTAACCGTTTGGACCAACCAGTAAGTAGGTGCAAGTCTCTAAGAAAAAGATTTGACCCTTGTATCCAAGGGCCATTAGATATGCAGGAGGATGCACTCTATAAACATTTCAAAACCTAATTTCAGAGTTTCAAAAAGGAGCCGCATGTGCCCACGCGCTGAAATTGTTTAAATGGAGTGGGAGACGCACAACATTTAAAGTTATAAGGCCCATCAGCGGTAGGTCAGACAACTGCGTAGAGGGTTAAATTATGCAAGGTTCAACAGCAAACTGTAGACATTCATATCAAGACATTACTCACGACCCTCGATCATTGGAAAAATCCTGTAAGGGGGTCTCAGGTCGGAGAGTGACGTGGGGTCTCAGGAAGACGTCGAGAGTTCGGGGACCTCCGTTCTCTTGGGGAAGAGAGACGTGAAGCAGAAGAGGCAGACCCGTTCTCGCTGTTAGGGGATGACCTCGGGGACAAGGGTCCAGGACCATCAAGAAACCGTAGATCGTCTTCTGCATCCCTCGGCGAAGTGTAGTATTTCGGGGCAGCATCCGGGAGAAGCACCTTTAATGTGGCCGGGTACACCATCTGGAAGCGAATCCTCTTGGAGAACAACAAGGAGCATACTTTGCTGAACGCACGGCGGCATCTGGAGACATCTGTGAAGAAGTCTTCGAAGATTAATATCTTGTGTCCCTCAAGAAGTGTAGGGGATTTCTGTTTGCGGTACGCTCTGAGGATGTCCTCTTTGTCATTGTAATCTAGGAACTTAACAATGACAGTGCGGGGTCTTTTCCTCAGTTGGTCGCCCTTCACATTCCCAGAAGGGGGTTCAGGGCCAATGCGGTGCGCTCTCTCAGCCCTGCAGCTGCGGCCAATGCCCAAGGCTTGCGGGAGGGCAAGTTGACAGAGTTCCTCGAGATCTGCTTGCTTTATTCTTTCAGGGAGGCCCAGTATCCGCAGATTGCTCCTACGGGAGCGGTTTTCAAGATTTTCTACGCGATCATATAGCGTATCTTGAGATTTATAACATGATGAGAGCTTGCGGTGCAGCACATCATTTTCTGCCTCCAGCTGCAGAACCCTGTGTTCCAGCTCTTCTAGCCTTAGATCATGCACCTGGATATCAGTTTGCAGCTTACTTAAAGATGCCTGCAGGGCTGCCTCTATGGTGGCTTGAAGTTCAGGGGCAATATATCTGGTCACTTCCAGGGCCAGAGACTTGTAATCCAGCAGGGGAGGAGGTATAGCCCCATCTGAGGAAGCACAGGAAAGCGTGGCTGGGGTATTTAGGGCTGTTGTGGCGCTTAGGGCAGCTGTATTATTCAGAGCAGCCGCAGCATTCAGGGCCAATGCAGCAGTCTCGTTGGTTCTGCGCTCCTCAGCGAGCGCAGTGCGGCGAGCCACCATCTTGGAGTCTCCTCGTTGTGTGTGGGCAGGCAGAGGGGAAGCGTCCTTGTTACCGCTCCTAAGGACGTACCTGTCTATCCACCCGTGCGCCGGAGCTGAGAGATGCATGGAGCAGTTAACGGGAGCCGGTGAGCGCCGCCGGAGCCGCTATTGAGCGGGTCGGAGCAGGAGGGTAACGGGGAGCTCTCAGCACTCACATCCACGCGCCAGAACCGTAAGTCGGGGACTCAATATTAAAGTAAAAAAAAATAAAGTTTTAAAGTGTAAAAAAAAAAAAGTATTAAAAGTTCAAATCACCCCCCTTTCACCATTTTAAAAATAAAAAAAAGCTAAAATAAAAAAGTTACACACATTTGGTATCGCAGCGTCCAAAAAAGTCCGCTCTATAAAAATATAACATCATTTATTCCGTACACTGAACACCGTAGAAGAAAAAAAATTCCAAACGTCAAAATTGCGTTTTTTTAGGGTCATTTCTCGTCCCATAAAAATTTGAATAAAAGGGATCAAAAAAGTTGCATGCGTTCCATACTGCTAGCAGTAAAAATTACACTTCAGCCTGCAAAAAATGCACCCTCATTGACATCTGTAGGTATTAGTGCAAAAAAGTTATTGGTCGCAGGAAATGGTGCCGCGACGCAAATTTGAAAAATAGAAAATGTTTGGAATTTTTTTACGGCACCAAAACATAACGGAAACCCTACATGTTTGGTATTGCTGGGTCTATAGAATACAGATAACACATAATTTTCACCGACGAATAAACTCCATTAAAAAAAAAACTCCCGCAAGCATGGCGCAAGTAAGTTTTTTTTTTCACATTTTGACCCACTTAGAATTTTTTTGCCGTTCCCCAGTATATTCTTCAGTAATATGAATAACACCATTAGAAAGTACATATTGTTCTGCAAAATAAAAGCCCTTATATGTCTATGTAGGTGTAAAAATAGAAAAGTTGTGGCTTTCAGAAGGCGAGGAGGAAAAAACTTAAAACCATATTATTATGACCATACGTCAGGAAGGGGTTAAAAAAATTAACCAGACAATTGATTTGTACAAAACTGACACTTTTCTGAGATATGTTATGTCTGAGGCCTTTTGACACTGGCCTTTTATGTTGTTTTAGGTTTCCAGTAAGGCTTTGTTCACACGGCTTATTTAGGGGCATATTTACGGACGTAATTACGTCCGCAAATACGTCCCGAAATACGTTTCAAATAATGAACAATTACATTAGCATTGATTCCAATGTAAAATATGGCTCGTCGTTCACACAAGCCGTATTTTCGTGACGCATTTGCGGGCGTAAATACGTCCGTAAATACGATCGTAAAATTAAGTCCCTTGTCACTTATTGAGGCGTATTTCGCAACGTAAATCCCCATAGTAAAGAATAGGGAATGTATTTAAAACGCGAAATACGTGCCACACTTTGTGACACGTATTGGAAACGTATTTCGGGGCGTATTTGCGGTCGTAAATACGTCCATAAATACGCCCGGAAATAAGCCGTGTGAACATAGCCTAACATCCGATGGGTGCGAAAGTAGTTAAGGTGCTCCTTAACCCCTTCACGACATTGTACATATTGTAAAACACAAACAAAAAATTTATGCAAGCGCGTACACTGCCCTTTTTCCCATTACAAATGCTAACTGCCCCCCAAAAAACTAAATAGGTGTACTTTTTCATATCAACATGTGCGTAATGACCTAGCCTATAAATTTGTCACGTTCTTTAATTCGCACGGTGAGTACTGTAAGGCCATGTTCACACGGTATATTTGCAGGGCGTAATTACGCCCCGCAATTACGCCGTGTGGGCGGGGCGGGAGCGGGGGAGGGAGCGTGGGGCCGGCACTTCGCCAGCCCATAGACAATCACTACTAGCGGCGCGTATACGCTGCTAGAAAGTGACGTCAATTATCTCCCCGCCCAGCGGCATCGCCGGGCGGGGAGAGGAGACGTAATCCATAGTTCTCTATGAGAACTGTGGATTACCGTAATGAATGGGCCGTTTTCAGCCCGAAATACGGCTCATTTTAAGCCGTGTGAACATGGCCTAAAAACAAAGATGACAATATTGCAATTTTTGTTAGAAAAAGCTGTCAAAAGTCATATAAACAACAAAGTGGTTTGAATGAAAACATCAGAAAAATAAAAGAAGCTATGGCTCTCAGACAATAGCGATGCAAAAAAGTGTTTTTTAAATAAGTGTTTTTGTGTAAAAGCAGTAAAACAAAAGAAAAAATATACTGTATACATTTGGTATCGCTGTAACTCTATTAGGGCTTGTTCACACGACGTTTCCGATCCGTTTTACAGATTAGTTTTTTTTTTTTTTACCACTGAAAACTGCATCCAAAAAGGGGATCCGAAAAACGCAACAGCTTATGTTTTTTTTGGATCCGTTTTGTATGCTTGTGTCATGCGTCTCACCTCCGATCCCGGCAGCCACGCTCCCCTCCGCCCCCTTTTGTCACTGCAAGCGCTGGAAAACCCTCTCACCATTGTTGAAGCCGTTTTACGGATCTGTAACACGGATCACAAATGCATCGTGTGAACAAGCCCTTAAGCTGCAGAGTACAGTTCACATGTCATTTATACCGCATGGTGACCACTGTAAAAATAAAAAACACTACCAGGATTGCTGTTTTTTGTTCATCTGCCTCCCAGAGTTGTTGCCAAAAAACTTTGTTTCATTTCTACCGCGTGGTGAACGCTGTGATTATGCCCCCCCCCCCACCCAAAAAAAACTATTTAACACCTGTGCACCCAAAATGCACAATACACCCCTAGATGACATCCATAAGGGGTGATGAATCCAAAATGGGGTGACTTCTGGAAAGTTTCATCTGTTCTGTTCTTTGGGGGCTTTGCAAACACGACATTGCACCCACCAAAATCTGCGTTCCAAAAGCCGAATAGCACTCCCTTCTTTGTACGCCCTGTCATGCGCCCAAACAGCAGTTTATACCCACATATAAGGTATTGAGAAATTGCATAATAAATTTTGAGGTGCTTTCTTTTCCAGGATTCCTTGTGAATATGAAACATTTTCAGCTAAAACTTCATATTATGGGAAAAAATAAAATTTTTCATTTTCACAGCTTAACGCTAAAAAAATTTGTGAAGCACCTGTGGGGTCAAATATACTCACTGCACCCCTGGATATAATCCTGAACTCGGTGTCACACTACTTTGTATAATGTGACCAGGGCTGTGGAGTCGTTAAGCCAAAACCCCGACACCTCAATTTCCCTAACTCCTGACTCCCTCATACATGACGCATGTTTAAGTGATAATTTTACTGCAGTAAAATGGTAACATCAGGCTTTTTAGGCTATTTAGGTAGAACTATTTAGCATATGCTAAATAGTTGCAAATCAAAGTTATGTATAAAATAGCCAAGATGATTGTCTATAAAATGATGGAGTCTCATGCTGAAAGCTGTAGTGCAGTGTTTCTCAACTCCAGTCCTCAAGACCCACCAACAGGCCAAGTTTTCAGGATTTCCTCAGTATTGCACATGTGATGTAATTATTGTCCATGCATTCTGTGGGAGGTCCTGACACAGGTGATATAATTGTCAGTGCTTTCTGTGGGAGATCCTGAAAACAGGACCGGTTGGTGGGTCTTGAGGACTGGAGTTGAGAAACACTGCTGTAGTGGATGGTGAGATATGGAGCCTGAAAGTCAAAAGTTCAAATCATTGTTACCCTTTTGCTTCTCAGTGTAAAATCTATCTATTGGATACAATTTTAGAACACAAAAAACATTTTAAAAAATTGTGAATATGCAAAATTTGTTCTGAGAAGTATTATTGCCTCCATCAGATCCTTCACAGATGACCTCACATCTGATCTCATTTTAAAGCTAGAGAATGGCCTCTCTACAGTAACTTGGGGGCAAAGTGGTGACCACAGGGGCAACATCTCTAGCAATGTCGGGGTACAAAGGAATGGCCTTAGGCACAGTCAGTCCTAATGAACGGTTGAACTCTTCTACTTTGAAAGCAAGTGAAAAATGTTGCTGAAATCTGGTCCATCTGTTTGCTATGGGAGCGGAATCTTTTTCCCTGGCGCAGCGCTTTGCCTGCTCCATGTCATCAATTAAACTCCTCATGTGATGAGGCTGAAGATATGGGAGCAGTAGCACTGGGCGGACCCAATTCCTCTTGCTCTTGGCACTGCATTGAACTAACTGGACCAACTTATTATATATTTTGGGAGTCGGAGTCCGTCCATTTTTTAAATACTCCGACTTCACCAATATGGGCCCGGACTGACTCCACAGCCCTGAATGTGATATTTCATTCAGAGTGGGTGGCCATAGTATAGAAGTGCCGCCCACCACTCTCCCCAAACAAAACGTCGCACTATACAAAGTAATGTGGAACAGCATTCAGGGAGTGCAGTGGGCAGCTACACTACAGAAGCGCCGACTTCCTGACTAGTGCGACTGTCCAGCAGATAATGGCCTACTAGGTATGCAGGCCAGTCAGGAGACTGGTGCTGCTTTAGTTTATGTAGTCGTAAGGGGTGAGATTCCAAACGGAAAGTCATTACTTACAGACATAAACATAATACAGTTAATAATTTTGCAGCTATTTTTGGATTTTTTGTTTTTCTTTTTTTCCTCCCTGCCTTTCACGGGCCATAACATTTTTATTTTTCTGTCTACATACACATGTGCTTGTTTTTTGCAGGATTACAATTTACCAAAAAATGAAGTATAAAGCGCCATTTTTGCAGGTGTAGTTTTTATGAAGTTCACTCTTGAATATGATGTTGTCATGAAATGTGCTGCGGTCCTCACTCCTGACAGCACTTGTGTTGACGTTGCCTTTACTGAATGCCCTGCTGGCACCTACTCATCTCTCGCTTCTACACTGCTCCCTGGTGCTACTGTGCTGACTTCCTACCTACAGCACACTTATTGGCCCTTGAAGATTTAAAGGGCCCGCCAGGGTGGATTTGATTTAAATCTAACTGATTTAAATCACGATTTAAATCACTAGTCAGTAAGGCTTGATTTAAATCAGTGATTTAAATCAAAGTTTCTACCTAAACTAGTTCTTGCTATTTTTTTTTTTTTTTTTTATACTCCTTTTTTATTTCCATATTGTACAAGAAAAGGTAGAATACAGCATATCCATTAATCAATATAACGAGTTTAAAATTAACATGCAAGTATCATTTTGTGGATATTAGCCATAAACATTCAAATAATAGGAGAGCTATTCAACTATGTATACGTTGTAAGATAAGAGGACAATACTGGACTAGAGATGTTACTGTGCAGGTTATGAAATTGTCCACTGTTATGTATAGAGTCCACTCTTCATCTCCCTGCTTATGTTGCTGATTGCAAATATGGTTATTTTCTTTATTTTTTTTCAAAACCAGGCAACTCGCATAGCCCAAAGCCGATTAATGTAGTGGGTTTTACAATTACAATCTGGAACATGCCCTACGAGAAACCATATCAAAAAAAATGCACAATATAATCAGTACAAAAACAGAACAAAAAAAAAGATATAGAAAAGGGATAACAGCCCCGAGCAAGAGCAGGATGAGGAAACAGATTGGTCTCGGAAAAAGGGTGGCAATAATGTGCAGGGTCCGGAGAAAACAGTTAACCCCCCCAAATAGACACTAAACCCCCCCCCCCTTTTTTTTTTTTTTTTTTTTCCCCTTTCTCTCTCTTTCCCTTCCCTTGTTTTATGAAGTTCACCTAGGTATACGGGCTTTAGAGCTCCTATGTGATCCTCAAACGACCTAGGTTGCCCGCATGGTCGGCGTTCAGGGTACCATTGTGAGTTTAGGAAAGGGATCATTGCTTGTCTAATTTCTTCCTCCGATAGGAATTTCTCGATAAAGACTTTCCATTTATTGAAAAATTTTTGTGATTGCTTGCTTTTAAGACGTACTGTTTCTAGCATATCAATTGTAATGTAATGTTTAACCTGCTGTAATACCATATCTGTGGTAGCGTTAGATGCATCTAGCCACTTATTGAGTAAACAACGTTTAGTCCCAGTAGCATGGTGTGGATCATGTGGGCGGAGTTCGTTTATTGGGAAAGATCATGGAAGAGCAAACACATCTGGTGTCAGAGGTAATTCAATATTTGCCTTTGCCTAAGGAGGTCGGTTACTTTTTTCCACAGGTTTTGTGAGGCCCCACAGAACCACATCCCATGAATCATATCCGTGTTTAGTTGGTGACACTTGGGGCATTGCATTTTGCGTTCTGGCGCCAGGGGATGAGGGGGGATGTTAAAGCCATAAATCGCTCTATGAATGAAGCGGAAATGGGTATCCTTCCATTTTTCACACCCAATGGTCTTGCAAACCGCACCCCAGCCCCTGAGAATCGCCTCCTGTATATCAGGTTCCTGGAAAACCGAGGACCATTTTTTAAATTGTGTGTCGCTTATTACTTGTATCATGGGCTCCCGGAGCTTTTGATATATGTCCGATAAAGAGTGTTTGCCACTCGAGGAAGTTAAAAAGGGGTCCAGTTGGGTAGACGATATCTCCCTAGTTATTCGAGTCACTCTACTTTTAATGAAACTGCTGATCTGTGAGTAGGTTAGGAAATGTGATGGTGGTAAATCATATTTGGACCTAAGATTCTGGAAGCTGAGTAAGTTGCCTTGACTTTGGTCATATAAATGCATGACCTTGTTTATGCCCCTCTGACTCCAACACTGGAAATGTGGGTTAGTCATACCCGCTGGGAACTCAGGGTGTCCTATTAAGGGCATAAATTTGCTAACGGCCCAGGGAAGTTTAAGAAGCTTTCTTACCGCTTTCCACGTTGCCAGAGTATCCTTCAACAAAAGGTTACTCCTGATCGCGGGCGGCAGGGCTGAGTATTTTGTATGTAAGAGTGCCGGAAGGGACCAGGGGAGAGCTAGGTGAATCTCCAATTTGGTGTTGGAGTAATATTCCGTGCTTTTCAACCAATCTAGGCAATGTCTAAATAAGCACGCCAGATTGTAAGTCCTTATATCTGGGAGGTTAAGTCCACCATAGCCTCTGGGCAACATCAGCTTCTTTAGTGCGATCCTAGGGCGTCTACCAGACCAAATAAATCTGGAAAATGCCCCTTGTATTCTGGACACATCTTTATGAGTCAGTAGTAGGGGTATGGTCTGCAGGTGGTATAGCAGTTTAGGAAACCCTATCATTTTCACTAGATGGCAACGTGCCAGTAATGGAAGGGGGAGTTTGGACCATCTCTGTAAATTGCCAAGCAGTTTTCCAATCAGTGGGGGAAAATTAACTCTATAGATAGATTCTGGGGTACGCCCTATGTTTATTCCCAGATACTTGATGGATTCCTGGGCCAATGCTACCTTTTCCTTGAGATGTTTTGAACGCGAACTAATTCTACCCCTAGATAGATCAAGTAATTCAGATTTTGTTTCATTTATTTTGAATCCCGAACACTTTTGAAATACTTTGACAGATCTTTCTCTGGGTCAGAGAGAAAGAAAACCACATCGTCTGCAAACATGGCTAGCTTGATTTCCTGCCCTTGTACCTTAATGCCATCAAATATTGGATTTGAGGTAAGATACCTGGCAAGCGGCTCAACAGCAATGTTAAAGAGCAGCGGTGACAATGGGCAGCCCTGCCTAGTGCCTCTATGGAGGGAAAAGGGATTGGAGACGAAACCAGGAATGCAGATCCTCGCCCTCGGGTTGGCATATAGCGACCTCAGAAAAACCCGGAATGGGCCTTTCAGCCCTATTTTGTCCAATACAGCGCCCAGCCATCCCCAGTCTACACAGTCAAAGGCCTTTTCTGTATCAACTGTCAGTAAGGCTGATGTAGGGTGTCGAAGGGGGTATTGTTTGACCTCGTTTAAAGCCAGCAGTACCTTCCGTATGTTGGTGACCGCCGATCGGCCCTGCACAAATCCTACCTGGTGCGAATCAATAAGTTTAGGCAGCACCTGTGCGAGACGATCTGCCAAGATTTTTGCCATAATCTTTAGATCCAAATTAATAAGCGAGATGGGGCGATATGAAGCGGCCAGAGTGGGGTCCTCCCCGGTTTCGGTAAGACCTTGATATGAGCGGTGTTCGTGGTGTCTGGGATCTTATCTCCCTGCAAGTATTTATTATATAAAGTTAGTAATGTTGGGGTAATATCTTCTTTGAGGATTTTGAAAAATTCACCTGAGTACCCATCTGGCCCCGGTGCTTTTTGATTTTTTAGGCCAGAGATTGTTCGCTCTAGTTCTTGTGTGGTGATGGGAGCCCCCAAATCTGTTTTATCTGCCTCCGATAGGGTCGGTAGTCGTATACCCTTCAGCCACTCCGCGGAGAAAGCATCATCTAAATTTTCATCCGTATAAAGGTTTTCATAGAAAGATTTTAAGATATTAGTTATGTCCTCCCCTGTAGTGTGGAGCCCTCCTGACTGTCCTCTTAACGCGTGTATGCGAGTTGAGGGGGCGGAGGAGCTAGCCAGTCGTGCCAGAGATCTGCCGGCTTTATTCCCATACCTAAAGAGATGCGCCTCTTGTCTAGTGAGTTTCTGGGTCTCCCTCCTCTCCAACCAAATCTCAAAAGCCTGTTTAGTCGTTTGCCACTTGTTTTTATTAGCGACACTTGGGTCTGCAAGAACCAACGTGTATGTCTGCCTTAACTCCTCACTAAGTGCCTTTATCTTATCAGTAATTTTCCGTTTGAGCCCTGTCACATAGGCAATCAAACGGCCCCGGATGACTGCTTTGGCTGCATCCCAGAAGATCTGTGGGGAATCAGTATATTCATAATTGTCTTTTTGATACTCCAGCCACCACCCACGCAATGTCATCTGAAACTCCTCATCTTGAGACAGAAAGGTAGGGAATCGCCAAACGAATTCCGTCCCCCGAGGGATCAACTCCTGCAGATCCAGACACACTGGGGAGTGGTCCGATATCACCAAGTCTCCTATTTTAACATGCTCAACTCTAGATAGCATTTTCTCTGACACAAAAATATAATCGAGTCTAGACCATGTGGAATGAGGGTGTGAGAAATGTGTAAATTCTCTGGCCTCGGGGTTAAGCGTTCTCCATGGGTCCACCAATTTCAAACTTTTCACAAATGTTGGAAGAATTAGATCGCTACTGGATGGCTGGCTTCTCTGTCCCCTCTCACTACGTCTATCTTCCTTATGAGAAAGAACAGCGTTAAAGTCTCCTCCCACAATTAATCCAGGTGAGCTATACTGAAGGAGAACATCCTCCAGTGATTGGAAAAACTGTGCTCTGCCCGAGTTTGGACCGTAGACGCAATAGATGGAAATTGTCTCATCTCCCAACTGTATTTGTACGTTCGCCCATCTGCCCTCCAAGTCGTTTGTGTGACTGATGATTTGTCCCGGAAAATTTTTGTTTATCAGTATAAGCACTCCCGCCTTCCTAAGCACGGACGGAGACCCTATCACCTCTCCCACCCACATTTTTCGCATTCTGTGGAAGTCCTCTGCCAGCAAGTGTGTCTCTTGAAGTAGTGCAATGTCTGCTTTCATGCATTTCAAATGGCGTAGCACCATGCGTCTTTTGTTGGGGGATCTCAGACCCTTCACATTCCAGGTAACTAGCTGCAAGAATGTGTTGTGTTCATGTAAGTGCAGTTGACTGTGTTAACCTCCACCCTGCTCTCTTCTGCCAGGAATTTAAGTGTAAATAAGGTACCATGTGAACATTGAACTGTCCTACAACTATTTTTAACGGAGTTGTCATAACTATAAACATCAAAAACTCTGGAATCACAAGCTGGTTTGGAGATGAAATAAGGTACTCCAAACAGAGTATTGTGATAATGGACTTCTCTTTTTTCCATGAGGATGTGAGAAATTATGTAGGAAATCCAGACAGAAAAAAGGAAAATGTTGAACATTTAGCCTTCTAAGCTGAGGGAGCTCCCCCCGCCTACCCGCCCCCATCTACTATACTATCACAGCATCGACAAGTAAAACATTATGCAGACAGGGAATTGCCAAATAAAATATACCTCCCCCTTCCTCTTTTTTTTTTTTTTTTTTGTTACCGGGGTGATAAACGGTATCTCTCTGTGATGAAAACAAGGAGCCTTGGATAATGTCCATCACGAAGTCAGGTATCGCGATTGTGGGATTGTCTGGAGCGTTGTTCTTTAGGACGAGCGTCAAGTGGAGGGAAGTCCTCGTTTTCACGATCTCTCCTATCTTGGTGGCTGGAAATCTCTTTCAACGGGGATGATCGCCGTGTAGAGTCTTCGGGCGGGCTGGATGACCTTCTCATGTAGTTTTTTGCCTCTTCAGGGGAGTGAAAAGTCGAAGAATTACCATTCTTATGGAATATCTTTAAGGTGACAGGATACAGAAGGGCGAACTTAATGTTCCTGTGGAAGAGGTCGGAACATATTGCGGAAAATGCCCGACGGCATTTTACAACCTCCATCGAAAAGTCCTCAAATAGAAGAATTTTGTGCCCTCTTAGTAGCAGCTGTGTTTTTCTTTGCTTGAAACTCTTTAGGATTTCGGTTTTGTCAGTGAAGTCAAGATATTTCATAATTATTTGCCTTGGTCTTTCCCGCAAGGCCGGTGGGACGTTGGGCCCAGATGCTTCAAAGCTCCTGCGGTCTGGCCCTACTCTGTGGGCTCTCTCGACTTTACAGAGATGTTGGATGTCCAATGCTTTGGGGAGCTCTACCTCACAAATATGTAGCAAATCTTTTTGCGGAATGGTTTCTGGGAGCCCTACGATTCTTAGATTGCTTCTGCGCGACCTATTTTCAAGGTCTTCAACCTTACTCCAAAGTCTTTTATTTTCGTGGACCACCTCCTGTAGTGTGGAAGTCTGCTTGTCAACCTCGCTTTCTAGTTCCTGTATCCGCGTCTCCGCTTCATTCAGTCGATGATCGTGGGTTTGTAAATCAGATTGTATTTGTTGCATTGTCACCGAAACCGTTTTAATTAATGCTTCCTGGATGCCTGGGCCAATCCTGCTGAATATTTCTTCAATGATATGTTTGTAGTTGATAAAATGCGCACCTTGGCATTCTTCAAGTTCCAGGGTATCATCAGCCTGGCGAGGCGAAGATGTAAGAGGTGGCAGGGACGAAGGCATGGTGTGTGATGAGTCCCCCTCTTCATGTGACTTTTGGGAGCTGTTTTTAAGGGGCTTCACACTTTTTTCTGCCTGTTTGGGTTGCTCATTGCCTCCCATTTTTTTTTTTTGCAGGAACCGGTCCATATATGAGAAAAAGAGCGTAATGTTGTGGCTTAATATAATTCGACTGGTTATTATCAGTATTAACAAAGATGTGGAGTTATTCAATTCAATTTCTGTAAAGAATTATTATTTTTTTTTTTTTTTCCTGTGTGTGTTCTGGCTTGACAGATCAGAGGAGATTCTCTTGAGCACTACTCTGAGTGTGGTTCCAGAAACCGACAGAAGATGGCAGTCTTCCTTCACTTTTCAGTTCACTATGAGTATGCGGATATGAGGAGGTGTTGATGCACAATGCTATATAGCAGTGATACTTTGCTGTGTCTTTATTTGTAGCGTTTAATAGGTGAGCACTGTACACTTAGATAGTTCAGGTCTCAGCACTCTATAATGCTGTGTGGCTGGCTTGTGGTAACCACTAGTGAGGGAATGTCCTCTCCTTGTGCTGGTGCTCTGGAGACAAGCCTCTTCACATGTATTATGCTTGCCAAAGATACCTGTGGTGTGCCCCACCGTTCTTAATTTCTTTTCTCCCCTTGCCTGAGGTGCGAAGGGGTGGGCAAGTGCTCTGCTGTTTCTGCCCGAGTTCACTAAGATGGCCGCCCAGTGTTTCAAAGTTGGCGCCAAAGATCCCCCCTCACCTCCTTTTGAGATGTTGGGGCTGCGGTTCACCGGCTCTCCCGATGCGAGCGCGGTCTCTGAGCTCTGGAGTGTCAGTGCGGTGCTTCCCGTGCAAGGGAGGATCGTGGCCGTACCTGTGAGTAGCGGCGCTCTGTCGCGCTCCGTCCCGCCTGTCCCGTGTATGCTGCGGGCCGCGCGGTTGCCGGCACAACGCCGCGAGTCACGGCTCCCTGCCCGCAGCTCTTCCCGCGCTGCTAGACACGGATCTACCGGCGTGGACTGGATCAGCAGTGCCTCCGGGTGCCTTCAGTGGGATTTACTGCTGTGCTTGACGGGTATGCTGTCCGTTCTTAGGAGCGGGGGCGCGGGAGCTCGTCCACCCTGCTCACACCGCCATGGCGCCGAAACCAGAAGTCCTCGTTCTTGCTATTTTAACATGCAAGTAGATGAAGATTTTTAGAATCACTTTTCAGATTACTTTTTTCTCCCCAGTTTAATGGGTTAATCATTCATATTTGGACACCACTGTTCTGTTGTACTTAGGAAGGAGAAAAATAATCCTGACCTTAATAACAATTTAAATAGATTTATTCAACTGAAACAATAACAACATTACAGCACAAGTTATTTGCTTAAACAAACATCCATGTTTGTTAACTAATTTGGCTAAAACAAAATTATATATATTTTAAGAAACTTAGACTGTCAGCCCAGCCGACACATGAAAAACTTAAATACTACTGTCCCTGGTGTCCTCTGTAGCTCACTTGTCGTCATTCTTCTTCATTTATCATCATCATCTTCTTCTTTGTTCTATTCATAATCTGGAAAAGAAAAACAAGCTTTCCTGCTTTATTGGGTCCCAACCGATTTCTCAATTTAGAATGAATGTTCAAAGGATAGAATATTCTTTAAAACCCTGCAGAAAAAGGGCCTGCTGTTTAAAGTAAAAACCCTTACTTAAACCCATTTCTTAAACCCAAGCGCTTAAGTGATTTCCCACCAGTTTACGGGGTGTGCCCTTTCCTTAAAATTTTCTTCAGCAAACTTTTAAAATTTTGAAGGTTCCCCCTTAGTTCTGAAGTTTATTATATTTTGGGCTTTTAAAGATTAGATGTTTGGGCGGGGTCCCCATGTCCTACCCTAACTCCCTTCCTTTCCTCAGCATTTAAAGGTTTTTGGACCCTAAATATTGGATATTTGAAAATTTTTCCCAAAAAAATGAGCGGGAGTCATGCTTTTTCCCATTAAATTTGTTTACTGCTTGAAATTTTTAATTTTTGTCCATGTTTTAGTTTTTTTTTAAGTGTTCACTCATTTCCCTTTAAAATTTCAACCACCCCCCAATAAAACAGAAATTTTTTTCTGAATTTTTTTTAAAAGCTTGAGGATGGGTTTGGGAAATGCCCCCGGCATATGTTAACTTTTCCCTCTTAAGCCCAATGTTGAGGATTTTGGCCGTGAAAAGTCCCCCCAATTAAAAATTTTTATCTGATTTTTTCACAAAAATGTATCAGAATAGGCCAGTTTTTGATATATGCTCAAAAAAGTCCACCCCTTTGTTCCCTAAAATTTGTGGGAGCGTTAGCTTGGTTCCCCCCATCCTTTTCAGAGCTGCGCAGCAAAAGATTATTCGGGGAATATTTAGCAAATTTTTTATTAACATTTGCTTTTTTTCTGGAAAAACTTAAGTTTTTTTCCTTTTGGAGGTGCCCCGCAAATGGGGCACTGAACCCTATGTTATTAGCCCGGCCCTTTTTATTCCCTCCTGCCCCTTTTTAAATCTCTTCTCATCTTGGATACGTTTGCAGCCCTTGTCAGGACAAATGCGTACTGACATTTTAATTTTGTTCACGTTTGTTTAGGGTTTTACTGCCCCCTTTTTTTTTTGTAAGTATTTGCTTTTGTTTGGGGATTTTCCCGACCCTATCAAATTGTTTGTGCCCAAAGGGAAAACTTTAAACCTTTTCTGTTGTTATACAAAAGGGCCAAATACAATAGGATCATTGTGGAATTATCCACCCACAAATTTTTAGGTTTTCAATTTTTTCCCTTTCCCGGCCTGTTTCAATTTGGGTCCCCTTTCTTTGTCATACACTTGATTCCCGTTTCCCTGCAAAATCAGCTTTGCCCGGGTGGGCTGTATCCTTGGGTTCCCGTGAAAGAACCATATTAATGGGAAAAGTGGGGTTCTCATCAGACGGAAAGAGGTTTTGTTGCATAAAATAAACGGGGAATTTTTTTATCAATCAACCCCTTTTTTTTAAAACTGCTTGGGTTTTATCACAAACCTATTTTTTGGTGGTTCCAGGAGGGAAAAATTTTTTCTTCCTTTTGGGGTGATGGTTGTTATGTGGCCCGTGGGGTGTTTTGGGTGATGTTTTGTGCTAATGAAGCACTATCCTGGATGGGGAAACTCTGAAACTGTAGAACAGGTGTTTTTTTTGGGGTGGATAAATTTTCCCGAAACCAATTTAATTTCCCTAAAAAAAAAAAAGTCAATGTGTTATTTTTATTGTTTTTTATTTCTAAATTTTGGGGTTTTTGTACACAACCATCACTGCCCCCGCCCCAAAAAGGGGTTTTTTGTTTTTTCTTATATAAAAAACCCCCAAATGACCGGAACTTTCAGTTTTAATAAAAAAATATAATTTTTTCAACATGACAAATTCAGTCTTTAGAAATGGAAATTTAAAAAAAATGTTTACCCCAAAACCCGAAGATTTTTTTTTTTTTTTTTTTTTCCGCCTGTTCAGAAGTGTTTCTTAGGTCATCTTCATCACCGCACTTCTCATGATGTTGCCTCATTCGCGCCACCAGGCCTTGCGTCTCTTTGTTGCATCGTTTGCATTTTGCACGCCTGCCTGCCTTACCGATAGGTGAAGGAACTTCATTAAAATATTCCCAAACTGGGTCTCTTTTCGGCCTGCTGCCATTAAAAGGGAAAAAGAATGTAAAAAAACCTCAGATCGTACACACAAACAGATCCAGACTTGTCTGTTTTGTGGCTATGCTGCGTTAGTGCTCAAAGTTTCACTTTCATTTTCTTGTCTGCTTGCCCTTCCTCCTCCACACACTTAGATTCACATTCTTCTTGTGTTGTGCAGATCTATTCCACTCCAAACAATCAGAAACATATTGTCTAACTTCTTGGACTTGGCACTGAAGGGGTTGATTCTGTATTCATAGGTTTGTAGAACAATAGGATTAAGGTCTTTTTTCAACTCTGTTCATGTTAACATTTTTGCTGTGAAGAAGAGGCTGGGACCTCTGCGGAGTCAAATTCAAATTTTGAGAACTGCGTAAGTAAAGCGATCGTCTGTGATTAATATAGGAGAGAAACTGCCACTAATCCTACAGAAAACCCCTGGGAAAAGGATGGCATTGTGAATGTTACACATATACAGCCTTTTATTCTACTGAGTTAAACACTGGCTTTATCTCATGATGGAAGAACCTTTGGATGGTAAAATATTTTCCTCAAAAAGCAGTTTATACTGAAAAAATCCGATTTAAATAAAAAAAAATCCGATTTAAATCCAAAAAATCCGATTTTTTTTTTTAAAAAAACATTGATTTTTATCCACCCTGGGGCCCGCGCCTCGTTGGTGCGCCAATGTATGGCCACCAACTGGGATCTAAGCAACTTCCTTCCTCTGCGCAGAGCCAGTTTTTTTGGTCTGTCTGTGATTCAGACCTGTGTGTACTGCTGCTGTACCTGCCACACCTGGGCTGTTAACCCCTTGCCTGCCGCTAACCAGTTTCTCTATTGCTCTTCTGTCTGCCTTCCTGGTTCCTGGCCTGGACACTTGGCTGTCACCACGAGTGGCCATGCCAAGGGTAGCGACCTGGAGCTTCTCCATAGCGAAGTCTGTCCAGCCTTGCGGCAGGTTCCGGTAAAGGCCGGGGGCACCCTTAGACTATGCTCCGTGGCGTGGTCTGTACCTCCATCGCTCGTGGACCCAGGAGATCCGCACCTGCATTCCACCCCGTGACAGATGTGTTATTCTGCAGGTCAATACGATTCCGTTATCATTATGTTTTAGTTTTCGCTGAAATGCCATTTTCCGGTTTCCAGTCTAACAACCTGAGTGAGGGCTTGCTTTTTGCTAGCTTAAGCATAGCTTTAATTGGTACCATCCTGGCGTGCATGTGACTTTTTGATCACTTTTTGTGGAGATGTGAATTCCAAAAAAACCCACTTTTTTGGTGTTGACAGTTTTTTTTTCTTCTACGGTATTCACCGTACAGGATAAATTGTTATATTTTAAAGCAACACCACAGTTGGGTGGTTGTTTGTTTTTTTATATAATTTATATAAAGTTTTTTAAAGTTCCCTTGTGTACATGATTTACCGGCCTGCTTCTTCTGTGAGCTCTGACAGCACAGCCGTAAGAAGATTGCTTGGCAGTCCCTCTGTCTGGTCCACTTTGGTCTGAGAAGTGTAAATGTTATCGGCTATTACCTGTTCAGTGTGTAGAGGCCCCCCACCCCAGTGCAGAAAAAATTACCCTATTTTTCTTTCATGTATTGCTCATGGTCTAGTGAACAAAAGAATAATCTTTATATCATTGCCTCCTATTTCTAATGAGACTATGAAGAGATAAGTAGCAGCTGAAGTAAAGTGAGATTAGTCTACTCTGCCAAACAAAAGTTCTCTCACAACCAGAGAGGCAATATTCTATATGTATTTTTTAACTGCATTTTTAACTGCTGAAATAAAAAAAAAATGTTGCCAAAAATTTTAATATAATCCCTGTAGTTTTCCAGGATTTTTGTTTTCAGTGAACGTCTTTTAGACTATTTAGGGGTGTAATTGCGCTGCATTACGCCCCGAAATACAGCCGGTAACTACGGTAATTCATAGTTATTATAGAAAATACCAGGGCTGTGGAGTCGGAGTCGTGGAGTCGGTGCCTATTTTGCAGGAGTCGGAGTCGTCATAAAAGGGACAGACTCCGACTCCCAAAATATATAATAAGTTGGTCCAGTTAGTTCGATGCAGTGCAAAGAGCAAGAGGAATTGGGTCTGGCCAGTGCTACTGCTCCCATATCATCAGCCTCATCACATGAGGAGTGTAATTGATGACATGGAGCAGGCAAAGCCCTGCCCCAGTGGAAAAGATTCCAATCCCAGGGTAAACAGATTTCAGCAAAATTTTTCACCTGCTTTCAAAGAAGTAGAAGAGTTCAACCATTCATCAAAACCGACTGTGGCTGAGGCGATTCCTTTATACCATAACATTGTTAGAGATGTTGCCCCTGTGGTCACCGCTTTCCCCCAACCCAAGTTAGTGTAAAGAGGCCGTTCTGTAGCCTGGAAATAATGAGATCAGATGTGAGGTCATGTATGCAGGATCTGATGGAGGCGATACTATTTCTAAGAACAAATTCAGAGACTTCACGAATGTTCCTGCAGTGTTTTGTATATTTACAATTTTTTGGTGTTTTAAAGTCATACCCAATAAATATATTTTACACTGACAAGCAAAATGGTAACAATGTTTTGAACTTGTGACTTTCAGGCTCCATATCTCACCATCCACTACAGCTTTGTACATGAGGCTACTGTAATTTTATATACAGTCACCTTACCTATCTTATACATAAATTTGACTTGCAAGTATTTAGCATCTGCTTAGTTCTGCAGATTCTTTCCTGTAACTGCATTGTTAATGTTTTGCTCCTAAATATCAAAATGTTAATTTCTATTATTTTGTTAGTATTTGGGAAATCCGCCTTTTGGTTTTCAATACTGCCTGAGTCCTTCTTGGCTCTGAATCAGATTCAAGCATATCTTGACCAAAATCTGATCCCAGGTCTCTTCAACACATTCCCAATGTTGGTAAAGACTGCTACTTGGATACAAATACAGCTTTTTCTTCAACTCTACCCACAAGTGTTCAAAAGATCAAAACATTGTTACCCTTTTGCTTGTCAGTGTCTGTTCTACCTAAATAGCTTGATTATTGTATCATAAGGTGATAAAAAGCCTGATACTGTTTTACTACACTAAAGTTATCACTTAAACATGTGCCATGTATGAGGGAGTCAGGAGTCGGAGGTTTGGGAAATTGAGGAGTCGGTTTTGGGGCTTTGGCTTGCCGACTCCACAGCCCTGGAAAATACCCGCCGTATTGTGGTGTATGCTGTTCGTGTCACAATGCTTCCTGTGAACATACCCTTACCCATACCCAATACACTGTAGTTAGAGGAATATTGCGGCTCCTAGCGCCGCAGCTGTGCTAGGAACAGAGCTGTACTTAAAGGCGTTGTCTCACTACAAAGATTGCTTTTTATGTTAAAGATCTTGCAAAAACAAGTCACGTTGCAATATGTGTCCATTAACAGTGTCCTACCTATTCTGAGATATCCCCTCTTGTATGGGCTGCATCAGCTCCTCAGGTCACTATAGCTACAGACCTGTTCAATCTCTCATGATAGTCTGCCAGCACTGGTTGCTACAGCTACAGACCTGGCTTCCACTGCAGCCTAGTAGAAGCCAGTAGACACGCCCCTGAATTCAGAATGAAACCAAGAAAACAGGACTTAGGTAAGATGAATCAATGTAGTGAGACAACCCTTTTAACAGCTCTACGCCTAGAGCAGTCTCTGCAAGTGCCAGGAAGTGGAGGAAACCTCAGATCCCCGATTCTTAAGCCGATTGATCGGACTCCTGGTGACCCGATGGAGCAGGGGAATGTCTGTACAGTCAGCGCTGGGGACTTAGAGTAGCCTCAGGTCTTTCTGTACAACAAGCCTGTAGTCAGGGCACACTGTGTGCTGCCTGTGTCAGTATGACAGTCTAATGTATTAGCACATATGAATATGCTAGTACATTACTAAGTATAAAAAAAAAGGAAATTGTTTTCCTTTCATGGGATTATAAAAGAAAAAAAAACAAAAGTTAAACATAAAGGTTGACATGTCCGAAAATTGGCGTTGCCACGGCAGTTTTTAGGTGCATTTAATCAGTGTAAAGTGCGCCTGAAAGCATGATACTTTCAAAAATCTGGCGTCTGATATGCCTTGCATAGCAAACTTAAAGGGGTTGTCTCGCTACAATGATTGGGTTTTAATTTAAAGATCTTTAAAAAACAAGCAGCTTTGCAATATATGTTCATTACAAATGTCCTACTGATTTTGAGCTAGCCCTGTTAGTATTACTACATCAGCTTCTCAAATCTCTATAGTAGCCGACCTGTTGATCCTTATCTTACTGGCTGTCAGGTCTGAATGACTCATCACCTTTGAAGACAGGTCGGAGCAGAGAGCCGCTCCTGCACAGAATGCTTCTGGAGTGGAGGGAGGAGGAGGGAGGGGGGGGGGAGGACTCTGGCCTCTGTGTCTGAGCTGCCTGGATTAACCCTGTGTGTCCCTGCTTCCTCCTGCTCTCTACACAGATAGATGTGACAGCAGTGACCCTGTCTGTTACTATAATCATGATATGTCTTTGGAACTGTGACTATACTAATACTATACAGATCAGGGGTCATGTGAATACTTTATGTTCTCCTGTATTAGGGACACATCCTGAGTATAGTAACACTGCCCTTGTTGTTGCTGGAGATGTGGAGACTTGTAAGCTAAGCAGGGGGATATAGGACACATGCATCCCCTCTGCTCTATTAGCACACAGCTTCATATTCTCTCTACACTCATAGATCAGCCCTCTCCTGTAACAGACCTAGGCAGGCACACACAGGGTGAACTCTGAGAGCAAACCCCCCCCCCCCCCGGTATAGAAGGTACGTAGCGGCCTGTGTGCTGATGGAGGAGGGGGGAGGGCGCAGAACAGACAGACCAAGAAGCACGCCCCTCCATCAGTTCAACTTACCAGGGACACTGACAGGCTGAAAGCTCGTAATGAGACAACTCCTTTAATGCGTCTACAAAGGTGCATTGCGTTATCACGGCGCTCACTTCTAGTGTATGTAATGCGCCTAAGGAGTCGCATTGCATACCAGAGGCATATAACGTATCATTACTAGTATATGTAATGCGCCTCAATAGGGGCATTGCGTTAGGGAGGCGCACAGTGTATCATCGCTACTATATTTAATGCTCCTTTTTAGGCGTATTACAATGTGTCATGCCCGTCGTATAACGCGCCTGGTTTTGGTGTACACCAGTTCATTTACATTGAGCATATGACGTCGAGTATTTTTGCGCAAAATAGACAAAAAAAACGGTGCTTGCGTACTGAGACGTGTTGCCAAAAGTATAGAAGAAATATTATTGTGCCCATATTACACACACGTAAAAACACTACACATGTTAGGTTTCCACATGACTGTAATAACCTGTAGAATTATTCTAAGTTATTTAGTGTGAAATATGAATGGTGTAAAAAAAAAAAAAAAATTAAACCCCCCCCCCCAAAAAAAAATTTAAAAAAAATTTAAAAAAAATTTCTGCAATAATTTATATGTGAACTCAAACTATGCCCTCCAAAAGTTCAACTTCTCCCACATAAAACAAGGCCTCATACAACTGCGTCATTGAAAAAAATCAAAAAGTTATGACTGTTTAAACGCAGGGAGCCAAAAACTAAAAAAAAAGTGCTGATCATTAAAGGGGTTTTCTCGCTATAAAGATCATATCTGGATGGGGACAGTAAAAATAAGTACTTTTGCAATTGGTTTGTAGTAGCTAAATAATTTAGTATAGCAACTGTTACCTAATCTGTGTGTGTCTAGAGCTACTTCTGCAGCCTGGGTTCGGGCTCCTTGGCTGTAATTGGCTGCCTGCATTTAGTTCAACCTCTGGCCGGGACATGCCCCCCGTACTGTGATTGGCTCTCCTGCGGTCTCTGTGCTTACTCCCCTTTAGCTGTTTGAAACAGGCTGCCTGTTCTTCTCTGCTCCTCTCACAGTGAAAGCTCTGATGTAAAGGATCTGGGTAATTACTGATTCTCTTTAGTTGCTAGAGTCACTTCCTCCACCCATATAAAACACCCTTATTAACTCTGTGCATTTCTCACATTTGTTTCATAATTTCAGGCTATATTTATAACTGTTTACACCAATACAGGTGTTCGTGGAGTCGGAATCGTTATAAAATGGACCGACACTGAATCCCAAAATATATAATAAATTGGTGCAGATATTTCGGTGCAAAACCAAGAGCAAGAGGAATTGGGTCCTGCCAGCGCTACTGCTTTCATATCTTCAGCCTCATCAGTTGAGGAGTTTAATTTTGAAAAGTATTTGGATGACATGAAACAGGCAAAGCGTTACCACGGGGGAAAAGATTCTGCTCCCATAGCAAACAGATTGACCATATTTCAGCAAAATGTTTCACTTGCTTTCATAGAAGTAGAAGAGTTGAACCGTTCATCAGAAGTGACTGTGTCTGAGGCAGTTCTTTTATACCCTGACATTGTTAGAGATGTTGCCCCTGTGGTCACCACTTTGCCACCAAACCAAGTTAGTGTAGAGAGGCCATTTTCTAGCCTGGAAATAATGAGATCAGATGTGAGGTCATCTATGAAGGATCTGATGGAGGCGATACTACTTTTCAGAACAAATTTATAGACTCCACAAATGTTATTCAGGACGTTTTTGTTGAAGTGTTCTGCATATTTACAATTTTTTAGAGGTTTTTTTGTGTTCTAAAATCGTATCCAATGAATAGTATTCTTTCAATACCACCGCAGGCAAAAGGGGAAACAATATTTCTGAACTTTTGATTTTCAGGCTCCATAGCACGCATCCACTACAGCACAGGTGTCAAACTGTGGCCCCTCCAGCTCTGTTGGGAAACTACAACTCCCCATCAGCATTTTGTCATAAATCTTTAGCCGTAGGCATCATGAGTTTGGTAGTTTCACCCCACACACTGGAGGCCCAGTTTTCACACCCCTGCACTACAGGTTTTTCAGCATAAGACTTTCCCATCCTTTTTATAGACATCATCTGGTCATCTCATACATAACTTTGAACTGCAACTATTTAAGCTCATAGGCTTAGTATCTGCAGATTCTTGTCATATAACTTCACTTGTACTATTCTTTGCCTCCTGGTGGGGCATGGTGGGGGTGTTTCTTTTGTATATTCTCAACAAATTACAATCCTATCTTCTTACTTTCCCTAAAGCTCAGTGTGTTTATTAAAGCGACTAAGGGTCACTAGCTCTCGAGCATCCATGGCAAGAAGATTTCCCAAGAAACAGAGAAGCGATCATCCCTCATGGATCAGTGGTCTCTAGGGCCAAGTCAAATACAGCAAACTGCAATCATGTGAGGCCCTGACAGCGAAGAATCTAAAAAATGAAGGCCATACCATTCCATTCAAAATAGCAAGAGTGACGTCCAGTCGCAAAATATCAAGTCAACAAGTACCGTGCTCATCAACAAGGTCCTATCAGCTGCTAACATTACAACACGACAGAGACGGCAGAGGAGGAGATGCTCATATGTTTCGTAAGAGTGATATACAGACGTCCATAAGCAGCACAATGCTGCACAATCATTACACAAGTCTGGAATGATGGCCCAAACAAAGCGTTGACAAGGAAGCCACAACTTCAATATCATCATAAGAAGTGGTGGCAAAGAGTTTGCAAAAAAGTATGAAAAATGGTAGATTGGAAACAGGTGATTTGTAGCAATGAGATGCAAGTCAATAGACCGGGCTGTGATGGGGGAAAATGGGTTTGGAAGAATCAAGGAAATGGGAAGCTAATGGATCGAAAAATTAAAGAAACTGTCAAGTGTCAGTGGAGGAAACCTGATGATAATCTAGGGAATGACTTCCAGCCAAAGATTTTGATACTTGACCAGGATTGAATGGTTGTTCTCAATGCTGACGTATATGTGAGTAATCCGACAACATGAGTTGACTCCATACTCCCAGCTACTATAGGTTAGTAAAGGGACAACAATGATCATGAGCTATCCAGCAGGACAACATCTGAAGCATATCCAGGCTGGAGAAGGGAATGGTTTCAATGACAATGAGGTAGTGTTCTGTAATTCTGTCCTCTCACAGTCCACCCAGACCGTTACCCAATCGATCGACTTATGCTGTGTAGAAGTTTTGAAGAAAGCAGTATCGTACTGAAGTACAAGTGATGCCACCAACATTGGTAACACATGTAAAAGATTTTGGTGCATGACATGCCCAGAAAGGATCAGACAGTGCTGAAGCCAAGGAGGATTTACCAATACTAAACAAAATAAATAAAAATTAACAAAACTTGACTTCATTTAGGAGCAAAACAGTAAACCTGCAGTTTAGCGCATGACAATGAACATCTTGCAGAACTAGCAAATGCCTAAATACTTGCAAAGTCAAATTTATGTATACAAATAAGATGTTCTTTTCCTACAATCAAATGATGGTAGTCTCAAGTACAAACCTGTAGTGATGAGGCCGATTAACGTTGAACATAACGTCAGCAGATCGTATATCGCAATTATCAAGATATTTCCGATAGTTACGATACATTAGATAATCGCCCCTGAGACCATTAATGTAGTCAATCCTATACATAGATCAAAAGTTTATGGGAGAGTACACAAAACCATCATTCTTACAACCCAAACAGGGCCTGAAAGAAGCTGGAATAACATCCATCAAACAATCAAATAGGATACTTGCTAACATTCTTTAGAGCAACACACTATGTTATAAAAGGCCACAGAAACAAAAAGTCACAGACCTTTCACTATCCCCTGTCCTTGTACACACAGCAAGACCCTTAAACCTGCATCACCCACAAATTAAAAAGTTCCGGAAAAATGGGCAGTCTTTGAACCACCATTTTAGTTGACCTGGAACACCCTTGACTATACCTGGATCTGTACCACAGTAATGACCATTAAACCTGTCCTTACCCACAAGATTAAAAAGTGCCGAAAAAGGAGTTTGACTGGGCAAGGACGAGGAAGTAAGACAGCTGGATTCAGTTGCATTAACCACTGAAGGACAGATTGGCGATGCTGTTTCGTTACTGAATTCACAGGGCCCTGACCCAGCATACAGCCTGACCGTCCTGCAAACCGACGATCTGCTGGCAATGCGTGTATCGCCAACACTGGAAGGAGCACCTTCTCTCTGCCCTCTACCATCCATGTCCTACCCCCCCTCATTTTGCTCGCATACCACGCTCATTTCGCTCCTATGTTCCAGAAAAGATAAAAATTTGAGAAGGTTTGGAAGAAGTTTTGAACAGTCTCTTATTCAAAGACGAAAATCACAGTATTCTCAAATCCCCTCAACTATAAAACAAAACTGCGTGTATTCAAATTTAAGTGCAAGGTGCTTCTATCCAACAAAGCAGGACTGCGCCAAAGTGAAAAAACACCTATCACTGAAATGTATACAGATCAATAAAAGTTGGAAAAAAAAAGTTTTTGACGGCACCTAACAAATACACCTGCAGTTACTATAAAGCAGATCTTAATACCTAATATAAGTACCAGAGCGTGCCTCACATACAAGTATATTTCACCAGAAAACGTTAATAAAAAAAGCATTGCAATGCAATGTCCTAAACAAAAGAGTCTGGGCTGCACAATTCCCCACCTTAAAGAAGCTTGTCTGTGTTCGCCCGCGGCCACCCCCCACCTCCCGCTCTCCCCCGTGACTTTACAGGCTAGATGCTCCTTTAAAATTCTCACCTAATACCTAAAATATGCAAATCTCTAATCTACCTAAGTCTAAATGTCCCAAGCTAAAAGCATAGCTGTCTGTGTGAACAAAGACAATTTCAGCTGAGCTGTTGTGCTATGCCTGTTTTGGACAGGACCGAGCGTAAACGTCCAAAACTCCTTAATGAGACACTGACCACACACTGATCATGAACATGAAGGGATGTTCTAATGTATAAACGAGTCCATGTCTGATTTTGTCCTAGCCAATCGCAACCATACCACATACCCAGTCATGAGACCGTCGCACCACAAAGCATCACCTTGCTCTATTCTTGTAAGCTGAATTGCTGGCCGCCCAAAATTACAGGAAGCGACTGAAATAAGGCGCGATATTAATAGATTTATGCGCAGATTTTCCACCTAAAATTAATCGCGTGATCGAAAAAATCCAATCACATAAAACCGTTCCGATTCTCAATTGGTCGAAAATAATCGTTCAACACTACAACAAAGCTGATGAGTGGATGGTAAGATTATAAAGCCCCGAAATTCAAAAGATCAAAACATTGTTGCCATTTTTGTTCGTCAGTTAGTATGTTGTAACTAAATAGCTTTATTTATTGTACATATAGAGGATAAAAAAGCCCGAATGTTACCATTCAATCTTACAGTAAAGTTACACATTCTACTACAGAGAAAAGTTATCACTTAAACATGCAGCCACGTATGAGGGAGTCAGAGTCCAGGGAGATTTGAGGTTCGGAGTTGTAGCGTTGGACTATAACGACTCCACAGCCCTGAGCCCTGGAAGGGAGTTGACAGCTCTCCAGCATGTCGAACTGACCCATAGCCAGGAGGTCTGAAGAGCTGTGACATCCATTCCCTCCCACTACGTTCACAGAATGAAGGGGGGAGCAGGAAAAGGGAGGTGGTGTGGTGATGCCACCACTCCTTCATTGAGCTTGAAGACATGCCATAGTGAGAGGGTTGACCCGCCACTGGATTTGAAAATCTAAGCTGGTGAAAAAGCTCAGATGATTGCAAAAGCCTGTAGTGAGAAAGTCCCTTTAAAGGCGTTGTCTCACTACATTGATTCGTCTTCTCTCAGTCCTGTTTTCTTAGTTTCATTTGATTCAGGGGCGTGTTAATGGCTAACTAGGCAGCAGTAAAGCCATGATCAGTAGCATACGACCAGTGCCTGAGAACAGTCCTATTTATAGAGATTGAACAGGTCTGTAGCTTTACAGTTGCACCTGAGCGAGCTGATGCACGCCCATACAGGAAGGGATATCTGAAAATAACCTTCGTCTGATAAAGGGTAGGAACAACTGTTTAATACAGACATATAATGAGCAAAGTGGACTTGTTTTTGAGAAGGATATTGTTAACAAAAAAAATACATCAACCAATGTAGTGAGTTCAGACGCCCTTTAAGTACTTTTCAGGCCTGGGGTTTAAGGAGTTAATAGTTTGGACTTTTACAAAAGGTGGCAATACCAATTACGTGTAACTTTTTTTAAGTTTCTAAATTATTTCTAGAAACTGGGGTGTTTTAAACTTTTAATATATTTTTTAAAACCTTTTTTTTTATTTATTTATTTTTATTACTTTAACAATTAGTCCCCATCAGGGCGATCCCGCGCCTTGTCAATAACTTTTTACGACAGCAAGGACGTTAAAAGTGTCCTAGCTTAGGGTGGTCATCATGGGACCTCTGCTGCTGCCATGGAAACCAATCATCACCCTGCGGCGGAAGGAATGATGTGCAGCAACCGTTCCTTATTAATTTAGACACTGCGGTCGAGATAGTCTCCATGTTTAAGCTGTTAAACAACTTGGATTGGAGCCAGCTCCAAACCCTGGAAATAGCAGCGGGCACTGTCTGCAAATAACAGTTGACACCAACTTTGCGAGCCCACTCCATACAACCTTCACAGTTTGGACATATGGGTCTTTAGCCTGTTTAAAGCCAATCAGTGAAACGGGAATACCGCATAAATTAAATAGAAAAAGAAAGGACCTGGACAAACCCTGTAAATTAATTCTACAGGTTATGTTTGTGCTGATACCTAACGTGTAGGGTTTTTATTTTTGTGTATGCACAATTTTTCTTGTCTACACAGCTTATAAATAATTACAATGTTGAGAGTATCTTTTTTGTACTCTTATTTTTATATTCTTATTATTTTAATCCCATTAAAGGATATCTCTTTGTAAACGTTGATTTACAGTTACAATGTATTATCATACTCCTGTATGCTATTACCTTTTATACTGTGTTAGTATGACGCAGTATTTCCTAACAGGCTTACAGTACTTAACCCCTTACCGACATTTGAACCTACCTCATATGATCCAATTGTCGGGAAGGGGTTCCCGCGCACCTTGGACGTATGAGTAGGTCAGGGCGATCTCTTGCGCGCACAACAAGCGGATCGAGGTCAATGGGCATAACCAGCGTATATTACCGGCGGCATCAATGCCGCAATCCCCACGGCCGGGAGTGAGCTCCTTGCTGCCCGCGATCCCGGCGCAGTTATGGCGCTCAGCGCCGCCACTGATCTCCCGCAACAGCCGTGGAACGCTGAATGCCATCCGGGTTTGTCTGGTTGAACGTCAACGATGCCCACAATGCATTGTGGCAGCGTGACTGACAGTTGCCAATACGGAACCAGTATCACAGCTATATGCGTGTCTGATCTCCTATGATGAACGATCTGAACGAGCGTTCATACAATTCCCCCCTACGGGGAAAAGTGTAAAAAGTGTGAAAAAAAAAAAGTTTAAAAAAGTAAAACACAAACAGTTCTCCACGCCAAAAAATAAATAAAAACACGTACACACCGCGCCTTTTTCCCCAACACCCCCAAATAGATCACAATAAACAGTACCCATAATTTGGTATTCTGAGCCACAGTGCCGTAACGTACCCCACTCTATAAATCTCTGTCATGTTAATACCCCGTTCACGGAGAACACCGAAGAAAAAAACACCCAAAAAACATCACAGAATTGCGATTATTTGTTCATATCGCCCGCAGCACATAAAATGGAGTAAAGTCAACAAAACTGCGTATCAAACATCAAGTGTGCCTGAATTAAAAACTCATTCATCCCGCAAAAAAAAAAAAAATTCCTTACACAGCTCTGTATACGACAAAAATGTAAAAGTTTGGCTATTAGAAGATACGCGAATGCATAAATTTTGTATTTTTAACACAATAAAAACACTTTTTAAGAAAACAAAAAAAATCTGTGCTTCCAAATAAAAAAACTATATATAAATGGGTAACCACCAGTAATCGTTTCAACCCACAGAGGTAAACTATCTAACATGTCACGGATCCTGCACGGTGAATGCGCTAATAAAACAAAAAAAAAAAAACACTGCTAGATTGCAGTATTTTTCTTCACCCGCCTCCAAAAAACGGATTTCTAAAAGAAGCGCACTCATAACTCTTGTCATCCCCCAAAAATGATTACCAATAAAAACTCAAGCCACCCCTACTCCCAAGCAAAACAAAAAAGTCTCTACACAGCGATGATCCATTAAAGAAAAATACAAAAAAGTTATGGCTCTCCAGACTGAGCGGCGAATGCAAACACGTGTCTTTTCCTTTTCACAATAAAAGTGTTTTTAAATTGTGTAAAAGCAGTAAAAACATCTCTAAAAAAATACATACAAATTTGGCCTAGCGCTGTGATCCGTATCGACCTGCTGAGTTAAAACTAGCATGTCTTTTTATACCGCACAGGACCGTTGTAAAAAATAAAAATAAAAAAACACTACCAGATTGCTGTATGGGTACAAAATGCGCACAAAACCTTACATAAACAAATTATCAAAGCGTCACATACTCCGCGTAATGGTACTAAAAAAACATCACAACTCATCTTTCAAGTAAAGACAAGCCCACAATCGGACATCCGTGCTGCAAAATTTCATTAACAAGTTTAATGGCGTCAGGAAATACAACAATAAAACGGACACTTTTTAAGTAAACTCGCTTCACTATTGTGTAAAAGTAATAAAAAAATTAAAAACACACTATACAATTCTTATAAGTCATTGTAATTGTACCACGCGCGCCCAAAGTACAGTTATCCACCATAATTATCTCGTATGGATGAATTACTGTAAAAAGAACGCCTAAACCACAATGGCGGAACTGCTGTTTCCCCACCCTATTTTTCAATGGCCTCACAATGCTAAAACAAAAAATACTACGGAAGTCTTTACAATGGACCCAGCATGTAGGGTATTGCCGAACTTTGGAATAAATTGCGTAACACAATTTTTTGGGCGCTTTCTTTTCCCTGGATTCCCTTTTAAAGCTAATTCAAACATTGTACAGCTAAAATTCTCAGATTGAAATTGAAAAAATATATATTTTCTTTTTAGTTTTCAGAGCCGAACGCATAAAAAATTTTGTAACACCCTGTGAGGACGATATACCTCACTGCACCTCTCTGGAATATTTCACATAAGGGGTGTAAGTTATTTCCAATATGGGGTTCTTTTTTAGGGTATTTATTAACGTTTTGGAAACCTGGTCTCCGCCTACCTGAAATTGGAGCGCCTTAGTAAAATCACTAAAAATGGTAACAATTGACTATGAGAACCACAGAGTACACCCAGTAGGTGACTCCCTCCTATTCTCTGAAACTTTGGTTGAACCCAAAAATGCACATAGGAGCCACATATGGATATCTCCTTCGAAAACGGCAGAATCTGGGGAATCCACATATTAAGTTGCATTTCCCTGATCACATATTACCGTATTCTTGTGAAATAATGGCATGAAACATTGAAAAATCTGCAAAAAAAGTGAAATTTCACCTCCACTTAGCGCTTTTAATATCTGTGAAATACTCTAAAAAGGGTCAACAAACTTTCTTGCTAATGCTGTTTTTTCAAATACTTTAAGGGGTGTAGTTCCTACTAGATGGGGTCATTTATTGGGTATCTAACATACAGCCCCTCAAGCCACGGCAGAACTGGACTGGTCCCTATTTTTGCTAATTTTCTTGAAAATGTAAAAAAAATTGACTACTATAGTTTCTAAGCCCCTTTAGTGTGTAACAAAAAAAAATCATAAATAAAAAAAAAATTATGCACCTACAGTAACATAAGAGTAGATGTTCTAGTTTATAAACACGTCTGGAATAACGTCTGTCTTACACAGAGAAATTTTTGAACATTTGAAAATTGTCTAATTTATATTGCAATGTTTTCATGACAATTTTTCATATATTCTTTCACAGATAAACAAGGACTTTTTGGACCAAAAGGTATTACTAAAAACACAATGTGTTCACAAGAAAAACAATCTCTGAATCCACTTGGATAGGTAAAACTGGCAAAAAGTTTATTCTCAACAAGACTAACGTGACACGATGTCAAAATTTAAAACCAGGGCTTCTGTCAGGAAGGCCAAATACTGGCTCCGGCGTCAAGGGTTAACAGACAATCCTGGGGCTATGTGAGGGCTTTCCCTAGGCTCCATTTGGCAATAACAGCAACCCTAAATATATATATAATCCAGGACCATGCAAAAAAACATGAATATTTATTGGAAATACTGCAGCAAATCTAAAAAGCCAACTCAAAATTAATGAAAAATATATATGTTTATTAGAAAAAGCAACTTAAAAAATAAATTGTAATAGAATCAAATTCAGGCATGTACACAACACCCAATATATAAAAGCACATGCAGGCTAGAGTCACCAATGCATAATGTCTGGAAAATACAGAATTGTATAAATATGGGTCAAGGCATACGAAATATGAATATGTACAAATCAGATTACATAGTTATCAATGGGTAATACTTAACCCAAAATGAGTCCAGAAAAAGCTGGAGGATGTGACTACTAGACCACCGTGCAGACCCTTGAGAAAATCGCCGCGAAACGTGGTCGGGCCGCATAGTGGTCTAGTAGTCACATCCTCCATCCAGCAATTTTGTGTTGGCTTTTTTCGATTTGCTCCATTTGACACTAAGGCAAGTCCCCCACTGCACGGTTTTTTTCGGAGCCCTAGTAGTTCTTTTCAGTCCGTGCTGCGGTTTTTTCATACCGCTCTGAAAAACCGGCCGAAAATGAGCAAATTGTGCTTCATGGAAAAACCGTGCAGCAGTCCCCCACTGCACGTGTTTTCCATCGCCCGTTTTTTTGCCGCACGGCCGTCCGGCGGCAAAACATTGGGCAAGCTACAATCATCCGTCCGGGTTTATCAGGACGGAATCTGTGCTTCTCAACTGCTGAAGGGGGAGAGGGCTTTTTCTCCGCTCATCCCTCAAGTATTTTGTCCCTGCCCGTGGGGATGCCCGCTCCTTAGAAACCTGGTGACCCGATCAGACGGGAATCCCCTTTGTTCATGTCACAATGTCGGACTACGGCAAGTAAACAGGTTTAACACCATACGCCGTAGCTTTGGCCTTCCTGACCGCAGCCACCCTTTTCTTGCGAAAAATCTGTACAAGTGTCACTTTAATGTGAGACTAACTTTTTGACACTCATTATAACCTATCCTGGTGTGAATCAGAGATATGTCTTCTCGCATACACATTATACTTTAACATAGATAAAAATTTTGTCCAAAAAATGCTTGTTTATTTGTGAAAAATATCACAAACTCGTCGAAAAATTTGAAACATTTACCAACTTATTTTCAACTTCAAAATTTCTCTGCATGTAAGACAAGAATAGTTATTCCACACAAAAATAGTTTTATAACCTAGCATCTACCGATATGACGGCTGATTTGGCCTAATTTTTAAATGTGTTTTTTTTTTTTTTTTCTCTTTTTTTTTAGATAATAAACGACATTAGGGAGGCTTGAGAAATTTAGTAGTAATTTTCAAATTTTCAATACAAACAAAAATATGCAAGACGACTATTTTTTAGGGACAAGGCCACTATTCTCAACTGACTTTGAATTGACCTTATTTAGATACCAGCCCAAAAATGACCTCATCTAAATGAAACTACAAACCGCTACACTACACCCCTTCAAGTATTCAGAACCGCATTTATAAGTTTACTTAACCCTTAAGGTGTTTTCACAGGAATTAAAGCAAAGTGGAAGTGCGAAAGTTTCAAAATTTTTACTATGTTTTTTGAGCACGAAATGCGTTCAATTTTTATCATTATTCACAGAATACGAGTAAATGTGATTCAGGGAAATGCAAATTAATATCGATCCCAATTTGCCATTTTTCAAGATATCCCACTATGGTGGCCCTAGTGCCATTATTTGCTCACACCACAAGCCCCCGAATAGGACGAGCACCTGCTGGGACTCACTGGGGGTCTTCATTTTCAATACGATTTTTTAGGGCCCATTCTCCAGTCTTTTTGCGGACACCCCTAGAGGTGCTAAAAAACTTAATAAACTCCCACTAAAAATACACCAAAATTGGAAACTACACCCCTTAGGAAATATATCGCAAGGGGTGTATCACATATCGACTCCACAGGTGAACGGTTCACAAAAAAATTTTAGCGCGTTAGGGTCTCTGAGTGAAAATATTTAAAAAACATTTTTTTCCAATCAACATCTTGCAATGTTAGCTTAAAATTAATTAAATTTTTACAAGGCATCCGGGTAAAAAAACACCCAAACACCTTGTTACGCAATTACTTCCAAAGTTCGCAATTACCCTACTGTGGGTGTAAACGCTTGTTTGGGCGCACAATGCAGGGGGTATAAGGGAGGGAGTGTTACTTGGATTTTTGGTCAAATTCTAGATTTTGGTGGGCCATGGTCGCATTGACAACAAGCCCCCATCAAAATCAACCACGAATCACAGGTGAAACCTTCCAGAAGTCACCCCATTTTTTGATTCAGCACGACCTCATAGAATCTCATCTAGGGGTGTAATTGTGCATTTTGGGTGCACTAGATGTTCCCAAAAAGTTTTTTTTTTTTTCTTGCATTGAGGGCTAGAAAAAGAGGGGAAAACGCAGTCCACATCATTTGCTTTTTTGGATTCATTATACAAACGTTCGCCGTGCAAGTGTAAAGGAGAGATATCTTAACTATGGGGGTCCGGTACATTGCCCATGATATAATTTTATATAGTATTTTTTGATATGTTTTCATACCTTTCTATACACAATAGAAAATAAGTGTCTAAAGCGACAATTTGACGTTTTTATTTGTCTCTGTCTCTGATACAGACCATAACGTTTCTGTATAACTCAGCTGATTATGGGCTTGTCTTTACTTGGCGTGGGATAGTTGACGGGTTTTTATTTATTAGTTCCATCTCATGGGGGTCGTATATGCCGCTCGGATCACTTTTTCTATTAAAGGTTGTTTGTTGAGAGGCATTTTGAAAAAAATAAAGCTATCCTGTAGTGTTATTTTATTTTTAAACAGCGGTCACAGTGCAGTATAGCTGACATGCCTAGTATTACTCAGCACTCCGATTACACATTACAGCGTACCCAATTTGTATTTTTTTTTATGTTTTACTGCTTTACGACAATAAAAACACTTTTTATATTCAAAAAGGAAAACACGTTTTTGCATTCGCCATAGTCATGAGAGCCAAACTTTTTTCTTCAATATTTTCTGTGCTACAGGAGCTTGTGTAGGGGCTTGTTTTTTTGGCGGATTGAGTTGACGTTTTATATTGGCGTATCAATTTTTGGGGGGACCAGACCTGTTATGCATATTTTTTAAATCCCGATTTTTTGGAAGGCAGGGTGAAGAAAATACTGCAATCCTAGCTATTGGATTTTTCTTTTTTATTTTTCACACAAACACATCACCGTGTGCAGTATCATGACCATATAGCTTTACTCCTCTCTAGGGTCGACAACGATTACGGGCGCATGTACCTACAATTTTATATGTTTTTTTTTTAATTTGGAACAGCACTTTAAAAAAACAAAACACAAGTGGTCTTTCTATTGTGTTTTATATAATATTTTATGCATCCTGTCTTCTGAGAAGCCTAACTCTCTTTTATTTTTCCCGTATAACCTGAGAACGTGTACACGAACATTTTTTTTGCGGGAGAACTGACGTTTTTAGCTTGGTACAAACTTTGGCGTTTATTAGAGTTTTTGAACATCGCCTTTTTACATTCCATTTTAATTGTGCTTGCAGGAATGCACAAAAATCGCATTCTGTGAGACTGTTTTTTGTTTTTCTGTTTTTAACGCGTTCACCCATAGAGCAACGGGCTTTAAATAATGCTGAAGAGATTCTATATGGGTGGATCGTTTCACGCGGCGCAACCAAAATAATGGGTACTTTTATTTAATACTTTGATCTTTTTTATGGGCGATTGGGCGTTTTGAGTAAAGGGGAAAAGGGCAGTGTATGTGTTTTACTTTTATTGTTTTTTTTTATTTGTTTCACATTTTTTTAGTTTCCCCCCCCAAGTTAGAGTTTGAGGATTGTTGTAACTGCAAATCCCCCACTGGGGACAAGCAATCATTAATTGCTGTTTTTGAAGAGGCGAATCTGTGCGACAGCGTTACTGCTGTGCTAGGTGTCGCCGTGCGACACCCATGCCCACAATGAGCGATTATGGGCATGGTGAGCGTCACCAGACTACACTCCCGGATGCATTCAACAGCCGACCGGGGAGTCCAGGTAGGAGACGGGTCGACGGCAATCCTGTGCCGCGTGCCTCGCCGAATCGTTAGGCAGAGGCGAGCTCACTCCCCCTGCCGCGCCTCAATTATCGCGGGCCATCGACAAGGCTGCGGTGTAAAAGATGCCGTTTTTCAACCCGCGTGCCGATAATAAAGTAATTTATGTCATACAGCCTCACTCCGGACGTGGGTGACATGGGGCCATGAAGATGCCACGGTAATTTATCGCTGGTTCCATGCCGCGATCAAGCCGCGCAACGAGGGCTCGCTCGCAAAGGGCCCTCGCGATCGCCAGGGCGTATGCCATGACTTCCATTCTTGGCGGTAAGAGTCACTCCCGCTAGGGCGTATGCTACGCCCCAAAGTCGGAAGAGAGGTTCTAAAAAGAGCAGAGATGCAGAAAGCCTGTGAGCCATGCTGTGCTCGGAACTGAGCTGTTAGTTACTGCTCCATTCCGAGGGCAACTGTGGTGCGGGGAGACGCAAACTTTAAAAGACGTCACTGCCGACTATGGATGGTCTTTAAAATGTTAAGGAGTCCAGTGGTTGGTGTTATTAATGACTGACAGCCTTCCTTGTATTAGCATGTATACAAAGATAGCTGTTAGTCACTGATAAGTCCTCCCACTGGACTCCTTAACCATAAATAACCAGAAATGTAAACAAATGTATTGCAAGTTCTGCTTAATCTTTCCCTACAAAATTATAGATCAGTCTGCTCAGCGCCTCTTGCTTTCAAACCTGCACATCAGATAGCACTTTCTGTGTGACAGGATTTCTTTTAACACCTTCAGTTCTGGTAATCAGCGGTGTTCTAAGACCCACAAATGGGAATGTACTTGTTTAACCCCTTAACGACCTTGGGCGTATCAGTACGTCCCAGGGCCGCTAAGGGGCTTTGCAGGGGGATCGCTCCACGACCCCCCCCGCACAGCCGGCGGGTGTTAGTGGCAAATCGCCGCTAACACCCGGCAGTAACAGCGCCGGTGGGTGGCTCCGCCCGCTGGCGCTGTTTTACCCATTGGGCGCTGCGGCCAAGATGGCCGCGGCGTCTGAATTAACGCCGATCGGTGCGGTGATTGGCATAAGCGCAGCTATGCTGCGCCGATCCGATCACCGGGCATTGTGGTGGGGAGCCTTATGAAGGCTCCCGTCACTTACCCTGGCCGGTTTGCCCCACTTCCTGTCTGCGGAAACCGCCATCTTTGTACACCCTAATGCATTGCCTATGCAATGCATTAGGTTGTATTAACAATCACGCCACCTAGTGCTCAAGTACCACAGGTGGCCGCAGACAGGAATTGGGGAAACCGCCATCTTTGTACACCCTAATGCATTGCCTATGCAATGCATTAGGTTGTATTAACAATCACGCCACCTAGTGCTCAAGTACCACAGGTGGCCTCAATGTGACAGTAAAAAAAAATAAAGTTTAAAGTACAAAAAAAAAAATTATTAAAAGATTCAAATCACCACCCCTTTCCCATTTTACAAATAAAATAATAAAAAAGTTACACATATTTGGTATCGCCCCGTCCGAAAAAGTCCGATCTATAAAAATATAACATCATTTATCCCGTACGCTGAACACCATAGAAGAAAAAAAATTCCAAACGCCAAAATTGCGTTTTTTGGTCATTTTACGTCACTCAAAAAATGGAATAAAAATTATCAAAAAAGTCGCATGCATTCCAAACTGCTAGAGATAAAAAGTACACTTCAGCCCGCAAAAAATGCACCCTCACTGACGTCTGTAGGTGTCAGTACAAAAAAAGTTATTGGTTGCACAAAATGGCGCTGTGGCGCAAATTTCAAAAGTAGAAAATGTTTGGAATTTTTTAACGGTACCAAAACATAACGGAAACCCTACATGTTTGGTATTGCCGGATGCGTAACAACCTGAAGAATACAGATAACACATTTTGTTTACCGAAGATTGAACGCCGTAAAAGCAAAACCCCCGCAAACATGTCGAAAATAAAAAAAAAATTCACAATTTGTCCCACTTGGAATTTTTTTTGTGGTTTCCCAGTATATTCTATAGTATAGTGAATAACACCATTAGAAAGTACATCTTGTCCCGCAAAATAAAAGCCCTCATGTGTCTATGTAGCTGGAAAAATAAAGAAGTTATGGCTTTCAGAAGGCGAGGAGGGAAAAACGAGCGTGTCACCAAAAAAAAACGCCTGGTCCTTAAGGGGTTAAAGGGAATGTCACTGATTTTTTTTTTTTAACTAACTAAAACAAGACACTGATCCATATTCTTTTTTTATTTTCTGACTGTTGATCTCTCAGTCCTGTTGTCTGTATATAATTGTGGGGACAGCTGTCTTGCTTGCACTGCTTTAATAGCATTTTGAGAGATGCTTTACAGCAACTACATGGACATACCTTGTTTTTCCAAACATAAGACAGGGTCTTATAATATTTTAATTTCCCCAAAAAAGGAATAGGGCTTATTTTTTTTAACACGACAGGTGCAGTCACTGCATGCTAGGACATTTAGGGCCACATATATGAACCTGTTTAGGTCTAAAACTCGTTTTTTTTGCCCATAGCTTATTATTGGAAAACGAGTGAGTTTTAGACCTACACAGTTTCATACATGTGGCCCTTAGTTCCTTGGCAGCTGCTGTGGAACTACAAGTACCAGCGTGTATATACACCAGGGCTGTGGAGTCGGAGTCGGTGCCTATTTTGCAGGAGTCGAAGTCGTCATAAAATGGACCGACTCAGACTCCCAAAATATATAATAAGTTGGCCCAGTTAGTTCGATGCAGTGCAAAGAGCAAGAGGAATTGGGTCCAGCCAGTGCTACTGCTCCCATATCTTAATAAATTATATATATAATATATATATATATATATAATATATTAATATATATATATATATATATTATATATATATATATATATATATTCACTTCTCCTACACATCCTCTCCTCCCTCGGCATCACGGACTTGTCTCTCTCCTGGATATCCTCATACCTCACTGACTGGACATTCAGCGTCTCTCACTCTCGCTCCACCTCCTTCTCTCGCCCGCTGTCTGTTGGTGTCCACCAGGGATCAGTCCTGGGCCCACTACTCTTCTCTATCTACACCCTCGGCCTGGGTCAGCTCATAGCATCACACGGCTTTCATTACCACCTGTATGCTGATGACACCCAACTCTACATCTCTGGCCCAGATGTCACCTCTCTACTGTCCCGGATCCCAGATTGTCTTTCATCCATATCCACCTTCTTCTCCTCCCGCCTCCTAAAACTAAATGTCGAGAGAACTGAATTCATCATCTTCCCACCATCCCACTCAATCCCTCCACCCGATCTCTCTATCACTGTCAACGGCTACACTCTCTCACCAGCACCACAGGTCCGCTGCCTTGGGATAACTTTTGACTCCAATCTGTACTTCAAACCGCACATCCAAACCCTTGCCTCTTCCTGCCACCTCCACCTGAAAAATAACTCCCCAATCCGCTCATTCCTTAACTTTGAAAGCACAAAAATGCTTGTCCATACTCTTGTCATTTCCCCATTTGCCTAGACTACTGCAACATCCTTTTCTGTGGCCTCCCATCCAGCACTCTCGCTCCAATCCATCCTTCACTCTGCTGCCCGTCTTATTCACCTCTCTCCTCGCTACTCCTCTGCCTCTCCCCTCTGCCAATCCCTTAACTGGCTTCCCATTGCCCAGCGAATCCAGTTCAAGCTTGCAACCTCGACCTACAAGGCTCTCCATAACCTCTCCCCTCCATACATATCTGCCTTAATCTCCAGATACCTCCGCTCCTCACAGGACCATCTTCTCTGCTCTTCTCTTATCTGCTCTGCACACAACCGTCTCAAAGACTTCTCCCTTCCTTCCCCCACACTCTGGAACTCACTGCCCCAACACATCAGACTCTCCCCCACTCTACCTTGCTTCAAACGGATCCTGAAAACCCATCTCTTCAGGATTGCCTATAACCAACAATAACCCCGTTGCACTACTCCACCCCACAAACATGTCCCCCTCACCTTCTGTCTCTTCCCTCCTTCCCTGTATACTGTAAGCCCTCACGAGCAGGGCCCTCTCCCTCTGTACCTGTTGTTATCACATATTGTCACTATGTAATTGTCTGAATATATGTTATGTATGTAACCCCCTGAATATACAGCGCCTTGGAACCAAGGGTGCTCTAAAATAAATAATTATAATAATATATATATACACAGACAGACAAACACACAGTACATTCCCTGTAGTCAAAAAAACATGGGGTGTATGTGTGTGTATATCAGGGCTGTGGAGTCGGCAAGCCAGAGCCCCAACTCCGACTCCTCAATTTCCCAAACCTCCGACTCCTGACTCCCTTATACATGGCGCATGTTTAAGTGATAACTTTTACTGTAGTAAATGGTAAACAACAGGCTTTTAAACACTTATGATACAAGAACAAGCTATTAGGTAGAAAATACATGACAAGCAAAAGTGTAACAATGTCTTGATCTTTTGAACACTTGTGGGTAGAGTTGAAGAAAAAGCTGTATTTGTATCCAAGTCCAGTCTGCACCAACATTGGGAATGTGTAGAAGAGACCTGGGATCAGATTTTGGTCAAAATATGCAAAGGTGGATTTCCCAGATACTAACAAAATAATAAAAATTTACATTTTGATTTTTAGGAGCAAAACAGTAACAATGCAGTTACAGAAAGAAACTGCAGAACTAAGCAGATGCTAAATACTTGCAAGTCCAAATTTATGTATAAGATAATTAGTATGACTGTATATAAAATTACAAGTAGCCACATGTACAAACCTAAGTGGATGGTGACATATGAAGCCACAAATTCCCCAAGTACACAACACAGTTACCCTCTTTTGCTTGTCAGTGTATAAATATAATTACTGATATGACTTTAGAACAAAAAAAAAAATTGTAAATATGCAAAACGCTGCAGGAACATTTGTGGAATTTGTTCTGAGAGATAGCATTGCCTCCATAAGATCCTGCATACATGACCTCACATCTGATCTCATATTTCCAGTCTAGAGAAACGGCCTCTCTACACTAACATGGGTTGGGGCAAAGCGCTAGACCACAGGGCAAATCCTAACCAATGGTCAGGGTATAAAGGAATGCCTCAGCCACAGTCAGTATGATGATGGTTTGAACTCTTCTACATCTTTGAATAGCATGGAAAGATTTTGCTGAAATATGTTTTTGTCCATGGGAGTGGAATCTTTTCCCCTGGGGCACGCTATGCCTGCACCAAGCAGCAATTACACTCCTCATGTGTATGAGGCGAAGATAAGTGGGAGCAGTAGCAACTGCTGGACCAATGCCTCTTGCTCTTTGCACTGCAATCGAACTAACTGACCAACTATTATATATTTGGGAGTCGGAGTCAGTCCATTTTATGACGACTCCTGCAAAATAACACGACTCCAAAACCTGGTTTTTTAAACAGCTGGACTTGTATTCCACACAGCTCCCAAAGGAACTAAGGGCCCATGCAGAAACTTTTTTAGGTCTAAAACCCCCCTCTTTTTCCCCATAGAAACCTATGGGAAAAAAAATGCGATTTTTAAACCCCAAAAAACATTTCATACAGGGGCCCCTAAATGCCTAGCATGCAGTGATGCACCTTCGTGTTAAAAAAAAAAAACCCCTCCCACAAAAAAAACCCCCAGTCCTTTTTTTTTTGGAATTAACGCCCCGACTCTGACCCACAGCCCCGTTTAAAGGATATACCTGTTCTGCTGAAGCCCTAGAAATGCCCTTCGAAGCATAAATATGTACTTCGCGTGGTTTAGGGGGCCCCGCACAAAGTGTCCAGGCGCTAGTAATGCCCCGAGACGGGTCGGGAAAAAATGTAAATGAGGCGCGTTGATTTTGGGGGCTGAAAGACACCAGACATCTGGCGCAGCCCCGTTCATATATGTCGCCCATAGTGCTGGAACCGGACACCAGAGGAAGGTGAGTGTAGTGTTTGTTTTCCCTGGGAGCATAAGGTTGTTTGTTTGTTTTTTTTTTTTTTTTAGGTACTGGACCACTTCTTTAACCCCTTAACGACCCTGGGCGTATGAGTACGCCCAGGGCCGCTAAGGGGTTTTGCAGGGCGATCGCCCCACGCCAAACCCCCACCCCCCCCTCCCGCACGCCCCCGGGTTTTAGGGGCTAATCCCGAAACACCCGCAGTAACACGCCGCGGTGGCTCCGCCCCGGCGCTTTTTAAACCCCATCAACACCGCGGCAAAGATGGCCGCAGCGTCTTAAGAACGCCGATCGGTTGCCTTACGATTTCGGCACTGCGCCATCCGACGCCCGGGGGCATGGTGGTGGGGAGCCATGAAGGCTCCCGTCACTTAAAAACGGGCCCGGTTTGCCCCACTTCCTCCGCAGAAGGAAGTGGGGAAACCGAAAACTTTGTACACCCAATCCATTGCCATGCAATGCATTGGGGTTGTTTTTAACAATGGGCCCCCCCTTGTGGTCAAGCACCATGGGGGGACAAATGTTTCAGTAAAAAAAATAAATAAAAATAAAAATATTAAAAGTTCAAATCACCCCCCTTTCCCCATTTTACAAAAAAAAAATTTAAAAAATAAAAAATTAACATTTTGGTATCGCCGCGTCCGAAAAATTTCCCATCATAAAAATATAACCTCATTTATCCCGTATGCTGCACACCGTAGAAGAAAAAAAAAGCAAACACCAAAATTTCGTTTTTTTTGGTCATTTTAGTCATCAAAAAATGGGTAAAAATGAAAAAAAAGTCGCCCCTTCACTTTACATCCGTAGGTGAAATACAAAAAAGTTTTGGCGCACAAAATGGGGCCGTGGCGCAAATTTCAAAAATAAAAATGTTTGGAAAATTTTTTTTCGGTACCAAAACATAAGGAAAAACCCCACATTTTGGTATGCCCGGGTGCATAACAAACCCGAAGAAAAACAGATAACACATTTTTTTTACCGAAGATTGAACGCCGTAAACAAAAACCCCCCCAAACTGTCGAAAAAAAAAAAAAAATTACAATTTGTCCCATTTGGGAATTTTTTTTTGTTTTTCCCCAGTATATTCTATAGTAAGTGAAAAAACCCCGTTAGAAAGTACATCTTGTCCCGCAAAATAAAAGCCTCATATGTCTTTGTAGGGGGAAAAATAAAAATTTATACTGGGAGCCGAGGGGGGGGAAAAAAACGAACGTGTCACCAAAAAAAAACCCCGAGTCCTTAAGGGGTTAAGGTCACTTTGCTTTAGAATGTAAATCAAAACCAAAAATTAATCTAAAACATTGAAAGAGAACCTGTTGTCAAAAATGTTATATTTTTTTTTATTGATGAAAGTGTGTTAATTTACATACAAGTTTTTAGTATGTTATTTTTTTCTTTTCAATTTGTGGTAAATATTAAAAAATTACATAATTTTCAATATTTCCCACTCTTACCCACTGGAGGGAGCTGATTAAAAAAAAAAAAGCTTAAGGAGAACCTGTCGCATAGTTTTTTCCCCCCGGGTAAGAAGAACAAGTAAAGAGACTGCTGTTTCCAGCGCTGTGTCCCTTATTCTGTAATGTGCTGTAGTTTTCGTGTATTTAATGCTCAAATCTGCAATTTTCAGCCAGAAGAGTCATTCAAAGAGTCCTTCAGACTGAGGCTAGCCCCGCCCAACTCAAATGACAAACTTATTACTTTGAACAGGTAGAAACATGTGAATAACTGTCAGTGGGCGGGGCTAACACCTGCTCATGAATAAGATTTGAGGGGTAAATGCTCTAAAACTGCTGCATCTTACAGAATAAGGGACACAGCGCTGGAAACAGCAGGTCTGACACTAGCTTGTGCTGTCCTCAGCAAGGGGGGCATAATCTATGTAACTGGTTCCCTTTAACTCAAGCAAGTTGTAACACGGCTACGGCCATAAGGCTGGTCCTTATTGTGGTGACCTCAAAAGAGGGGGGAGGTGGAGTGTAGACTCAGTAGCCCACTGAATCAAGATTTTATTGGTGACTGAGGATACCATACAGAGCTGCTATTTATCCATAGCTGAAAACTGTGATTACATTTAGTCCATTTGGCTATGGATATGTGAAAGAAACATCTGCATTCCTGCTAATAGGTTACCAGAGGTATAGGGCCTGTAGTGGTGATTTTTTTGAGTTTACGACAGACTTATTATAGTCTGTTTTCCGCAAAAAGGACTAGCCAAAGTAGCCGCACGTGTTGGCTTTGTGTTTTGAGCTATGTGGAAAAAATGCTAATAAAAGTATTATACTTTTGTAATTTAATGCAAGAAAGATTCCACCGAGATAAAAATTATGCTCATGGCATAATTATAATATACTCATTGGTTATACAGCCTGCCACAGGAAGTAGTAAAACAGACGACATGGAAAACCTAACAAAACCCTACATGTTTGGTGTTGCCGTAATTGTATCAATCTGCTGAATACAGGGGAACACATTTATACCGGAGAATAAGCACCCTAAAAAAACCAAAGAACCCTCTTGGAATTTTTTTGCGGTTTCCCAGTAGTACGGCGAATGACACCATTAGAAAGTACATCTTGTCCCTCAAAATAAAAGCCCTCATATGCCTAAGCAGGTGGAAAAATAAAAAAGCTATGGCTCTGGGAAGACGGGGAGGGAAAAACTAACGTGTCCACCAAAAAGAGGGTTAAATAAACTATGCCAACAGAAAGTAGACACATGGTAAAATGTATTTTTAACTATTTGTGTTATAACGGTCTTTCTAGCCTAACAGTTCATATTCTAAAAATTCCAAATTACCAGAATTTTTTTTTATTTTTTATAATAATCCTGTGTATGTCTAATAAATATCCAATTATAGGAAAACCCATTTAAGTGCCTGTAGCCCACAGTAGAGGAAGTCTAGGAGCTTATTGTACATACAGTATGGAGTTCAATTAATACATTTTATTCAGTTATGTCCCTCTGGTTGTATTTAGCATTATGTATATGCAGTAAATGGGCAGCACTGCATCAGAAAATCAGAGCTCCAACCTCTATATAGTAATAAATTAAGAAGGGTATAGGCACAGAATTTAAGACCTATTTAGAAGTAAAATAAAATTTGATGATGGCATACATGTTGGTGAACTCTGATAAGCGTAAAACATTAATAAGATTTAAAAACAATGTTCAAGAGTGTTTCTTGAAGTAGGAGTAATTTTCTAAACACTGTGAAAGATGTTCTTAATTGTATCAGTGCACCACAATTTCACGTCACATTTTCTGACTTTTCTGTAAGACTGTAGGAGGGATATTGACCGAATGTGTCTGTTGCTCCCTGATTTGAGTTTTCTCCCACACACATCACACAAGGTTCCTTATATTGCCAAGCTTTCTTACTAACTGGAGAATAGGTTAGAACAGGAACAAGTGGCTTGCGACTTGTAGCCAGAAAAATTTCACGACCCCCTCTTGATCTTTACAGGTTTTAAGAAGTAAGATGCCAAACAACGAAGAACCATTTAACAAAGTTCGGACTCCTGTCTCATCGGGGGGCAATGGAAAGAAGATGCCACGTTTGCCCAAGTGTGCCCGTTGCAGGAACCATGGTTATTCATCTCCTCTAAAGGGTCACAAACGTTTTTGTTTGTGGAGAGACTGCCAGTGCAAGAAATGCAGCCTGATTGCAGAGAGACAACGTGTTATGGCTGCCCAGGTAGTTTAGTGTGTGTATATATAAATATGATGTATGAGTAATGTTTGAGTGTTTTAGTTATAGATGACAATTGCAAGCAATTTTTTTCTTGTTATGTTTGTCATTATTACATGATACACAATTTATTATAAATTGTAGCTGCGTGTTTTATTCAGTGCTTTTTGTGCAACTAAAGCTGTCCAACTATGACCGCTAAACATAGAAGCATAAATAAGACTCCTATCAGACCATGAAAAAAGAACCTCAAAAATATAGGCACATAGGTTTGAAAAGCTACTTTTACCTCATTTTTAGGATGTTTTAGGCACTGAACTTAAGTTTTTCGTGTTCCTAACATATTTTAGGAGTGTAGCTTGCTGTCAGCTGATTACCATGGTTCCCAGCTTCTGAAATCCTTGGTGATCAGCTCTAGTTGTTTACATGGACGGTGTCGTACTAAATGGTGATCTTTCAAGTAAATGGCCATTTTAATGTAATGTAAAGACTGGCTAGGTGCACCAGATGGGTACTCACTAAATATTAGCAGCTCCACTGGTTCCTAGGGCTTTTGTAAAGGAGTTGTGTTGGTGAAATAATTCCGTTATATGTGTGTCACATTTTCACTGGCAATAAATGTCATGAGTGAATTGTCCCCAGAAGTGACTTAAGAAGGCAAATTGCCAAAGGGTCTTCATTGGTTTACAGTTTTGCCATTTTTGGCAATTGAATTACTGTCAGATCTATATTAGTACATGCTAGATATTCATTTCTAGATTTGACATGATTTTGTACTCTGGTAATAATTGTCTCCACTATATACCGTCTGACTGTGTGCATTTGATTTCTTTACATTCTATTTTTTTTATTGAGTATTCTTATCAATTTTCTTCTCTGTATTTTATAACAATCTTCAGTATTATTGGAACCTGTACTGTAGATGAATTTAGGACATATTCACACAGTCATTCTATTAATTTGATTTCCAGGTAGCCTTAAGAAGGCAACAGGCCCAAGAAGAGGAATTGGGAATAAGCCATCCAATCCCTCTACCATGTGCAGCAGAATTGCTTGTAAAACGGGAGCATGTAAGCAACAATTCCTGCCCACTGCTGGAAAACGGTTGTGCTCCAGCAACAAGTGTATCTACCTCACTAGCTTCGACCAGTTCTTCAGGTAAACATATTTCCAGAGAAACAAGTTACTTGTGTTAATATACTGTAAACTTACAAGAATGAACATGTTATCATATTTCTACATAGCAATTTTATATCAGTGCTAAAGAAAGATATTCACATGCAGATATGTGTAAAGGCTAAGACCATAACCACAAGACATCTTTTTTACCTTCCCATCCGTGTAGTATAAATAGACCCTTAAAGGTAGTATTCCCATCTCCATTGTCCGGGTTATATGGGAACAAGCCGGTCACAGGAAATGCAGAGGTGACTTCACTTGTGCTTTTCTATGGGAGTTCCGAAAAAAAAAAACTGTGTTGTGTTTACTGTCCCCCTAAAAACTGGAATAAAAAATAGTCAAAAAGTCCTACATACGCTAAAATAGTACCAACAAAAGCTACAAGTCATTTTGCAAAATATAAACCTTCATGCAGTTTGATCTTCACACCCAAATTAGTTCTGTGATGGGTTAAATAGCTGAGATATTAAATAGCTGAGATATTACTGGATTGCTTAAGCTGTGTAAATTTTTATAGCAGTCTGCTGCCACTTTGTAACTGGTTCTATGAAATGGCTGAAAACTGCACATTTTCATTGTGCTCATACCATCTGCAGATGGTGCAGGCACAGTTCATGAGTGCAGCTTGCAATGAAAACGTGGCAGTTTTCAGCCATTTCATAGAACCAGTTACAAAGTGGCAGCAGACTGCTACAACAATTAACTGCTGTGGCAGAAAAGAAAATATGTGAATTCATATTTCAGTGATTGTGTGTAATTAACTTTTTTGCAATATTTTCAATACTATTTTTTTATTGGTTTTGTTATGCTTCCAGATTCTTTTATAAGGTTTTTAGTGCATTATTAAACCTGCTAATTACAAAACATTGTCTGTTGTGTTTTTGCCCTGTGTTTTGACAAGTTTTTTTCAAAATGCAGCATGCTCTAGGTTTGAAATGCTTTGTGTGCTGTTTTTCCATAGTCTGCTCTATAGCACAAGAAAAATGCCAGTAACAAATTCCTGACAAGGTGAAAATCACCATTCGTGCCTTTTTAATTGACAGGAAGGAAATAAGCTACTGACTGACTTCTCTGGCAGCTGTTTATCTTTTGTGTGAACAAATGATTGCATAATTTGAAATCCAACATGTCCACTTCTTCCCAAAATCTGGCTATATCAGGGACACCTGTAAAAGATAGTTGTCTGACTTTCCACTAATGTACCTGCAAATCTGACTTATTTTCGTAGCATCTACTGTTGATCTTATGTGTGTGGCCACTAGATACATCAGATGGTCAGCAGATTTTACTGAAGGTATTTATATACCTTCATTCATGTTAGAGTATGGTTGGTCCCGCCAGAGTAAGGAGGTTCGGGGGACTTGGCTATTATGTGTATGAACACGTTACATTTAGTTGGATCTGCTAGTGATCTGCAGATGATATTATATGCCTATGGTCAGCTTTAGGGCTTGTCCCCACAGCATGGGTTATTGGTTGGTTTTTCAGACAGTTTGTGGTTTTAGAAACCGCCTGAAAACCGACAAGCAACGCTCTGTCTAGATTTAAATAGAAAATCCGTTCAGCAGTCCCCGCTGAACGGATTTTCTGCCGGACGGTTTTTCACACCACCGCCGGTCCAAAAAACTTACAACATGTTCATTCTTCTGTCCGGTTTTCGGGCAGAACGTAAACATGTGAATGTGAAGGAGAACGGCTTGAATCCGCAAACAGCGGACAAAAGCCGTGCCCCTATGTGCCAATAAAAGACAAAATACCAGTCGGAAAATCCAACCGGTATTTTGTCAGTGCCGTGGGAACACACCGTTATATTTCCTTTACACTTTTTTTCACTTTAGAAATACATTTAAAGGGAACCTGTCACATAGGTGATGCCCCCCTTGCTGAGGACAACATAAGCTATTGACAGACCTGCTGTTTCCAGTGTTGTGTCCCTTATTCTGTAAGATGCTGTAGTTTTAGAGCATTTAATGTTTAAATCTTCTTCATGAGCAGGTGTTAGCCCCCCCCCCCCCCCACCCAAGACAAAACACGCCCACCTGGCAGTTATTCAAATGTTTCTACCTATTCAAAGTAATAGGTTTATCAATTGTGAGTTGGGCGGGGCTAGCCTCCGGGGAGCGGGGTATGAAAAACGGACTCTTTTCATGACTCTTATGTCTGAAAACTGCAGATTTGAGCACTAAATACTCTAAAACTACAGCATCTTACAGAATAAGAGACACTGTGCTGGAAACAGCGTGTCTATCACTAGCTTGTGATGTCCTCAGCAAGGGGGGGCATAAACTATGTGACAGGTTCTCTTTAAAAACTCCATGCGGTTTGAGCATTTGTTTAATGCTTTCTTGTGGTATTGTTTTATAGACTACGTCCTATAGTATATGGGTTTTTCCTGTGTCCCTTTTGATGAAAACAGTATTGCCCTCAAAAAGGCTACAAAAGAGCCAAAAATTCTGTTTACATAGTTAACCCCTTACCAACGCAGCCAGTTTTGACCCCTCTGACACAGCCCCATATTTTACTTTGACTTGTCACTTTATGTGGGAATAACTTTCTGATATTTTTACCTATCCATGTGATTCAGAGGTAGATTTCTCGTGACACATTGTGCTTTATGCTATCATGAGAGAAAAAATTTTGGGAAACTTTTCAAAAATGTGCCATTTAAGACCGATTATTCCACACAGAATAATTTATAACTAGCATCTACCATATATCTACTGTAGGTTGGCAAAATCTTCTTAAAATGTCTTTATTTTTTTAACATTAGCGGGCTTAGAAATTTAGCAGTAATTTTTCATATTTTCAAGAAAACTTACAACATAGATTTTTTCAGAACCAGTGCAGTTCTGACGTGACTTTTTTTTTTTGTAAACATAATTTTTATTAAATTTTACAATAAAAAAAAATATAATAACTGTCCATTAGATGAGATACTACTCGACACACAAAGAAATAATATAAGGCATCATTACTACAGATAAGAAAAGTACTAAGCAATGAAAGTACAAAATAGCACTAATGACATACTTTGGTATCATAATAATAAGAATGAAGCAAAAGAAGTCTCCGTCTTCACTAAAGAAAGAAAACAAAAAATAATAAAGTAACCCCCCCCCTCCAAAAAACAAAACAAAACCAAAAACAACACAGAACAGTGGTACCCATATGCAGTTATGTATAAGAGACATAATCACATACACCTATGTAATCAAGTAAGGTCTGGGATAAAAGGTGAAAACAAATCCTTTGCTGATACAATGCTGTGAGATCGTCACACGGCCCTCGTCCCCTAAAGCCTGAGGGAGAGAAATAGATAGAGGACAAATTCACCCCCAACTCTGACGCACAGTTACCAAGCGAGTATCCAGGGCACGGTGTCAGGATATGGCTGAGGTAAAGCTCCCATGTTATGGGAAACAGACATCCAAAGCCCCCAGAGTGCCCGCTAGGTGAGAGGAGAGATACCAGGAGGTGTAGACAAAAGGCTGCATGATCTCCTGGGGGGGTGTAAACGTTACCTATGAGCTCCTGCCATTTCTTGAAAAATTTAGAGCATTGGGTTTCCTTAGTCCTGATAATGTCGATTCTGTCCATTTCCAGATGATGTTTGACCACCTGGATCACTCCCTGCAATGTAGGGACAGTTGGTTCCAACCATTTGGCCAGGAGGCTTCTTTTAGCCGCTAATAAAAATATGTGCAGAATTGGGTGGTTCCTAAAATGTTGTGGTAAATTATGGAACAGGAGCTGTGTTGGCTCTAAAGTTAAATGACACCGAAACTTAAAGGGGTTTTATCGTTACAAAGATCATGTCTCAGATTATGGGGACAGTAAAAATAAGCACTTTTGTAATTGGATTGTCACTTGGTTTAGCAGATATACGCATCTCTGTAAAACTGTCTTTTATTTCTGCTGTTGCTGGGTCAGAACGCCCCTGGGTCGATTCTGGCACCCTAGACACGCCCCCTGCACTGTGATTGGCTGGCTGACATTTCATTCAGCCTGTTGGGATACGCCCCTAGACAGGAAACGCCCCGGCCACGCCCCCTGCGCTGTGATTGGCTGCTTACACACTCTGTGTTTACTCCCCTCTGAGCTGTTAAAATCGATAGTGAAACCAAAGTCTGCTGCCTCTATGTACATCTCCCAGCTTTAGGGTTAATGTTCTGGACAATTACTGGCTGTTTAAGGGTCTTTTGCCAAGAGGTTGATTCACCTCCTCACAGATCCAGTCCTTATGCTGCTACTTGGAAAAGAAGGCGTTCTGTTCCTCAGATCGAATGCAAGCCCTACAAGATAGAGGTTGTGAGTTCAAGTCCCATCAGTAATGTTTTGTTTTTTTTTATTTAAAATTTGTACACGTATGTAAAGATATGAAAATATATGTGTGAACATCTATAATTTTATTCATATACACACACAAAGCTCTCCTATATAGTGTCCCATCCTTGGAGTCACACCAAGCACTTCCAACATACGTGATTCAATGCATATATTCTGGGGGATGAGAAATGATATAGGGGAGTTCTGTATGTGTATATATATCATTATAGAGATTAACATATATATTTTAGGTCTCTCTACATATGTTTAGAATTTAGGGAGGAAAAAAAAAATATACCCTGTGAGGGACTAGAACTCCAAACCCCTTCGTTGTAAAAACAATAAGTCTATCACTGCGCTACCCGCTGCCCCACCAACCCAAGTCAGTTACAAGATTTGCTTCTCCACCCATCGTTTTCACTCACATGTCACTGACAGGAAGCAGAGATCTTAACAGCTGCTGGCTTTCAGTTGTGTGTAAACTAAGACATATGACAGTTGCTTGCTGGAGTTTGGAGCCTCAAGGCTGCAGACATAAGCATGCAGGAGGCTACAGAGCTGTTATATCCAGACAACCTTCTGCATCCCCTGCTTTAAACAAAATGATGATGTCACAGTTCTTCAGTGAGGGGAGACTCGCCTCCTGTGAGGAGAGACACGCCTGCTGACAGGAGAGACACGCCCCTGTATTTCAAACTCAATCTGAGAAAATTAGCTGGACAGCACGAGCAGCTCAAACGATAACACCCCTTTAAATTCAGAGTTTGTATGACTGTCTCCCAGAACTTCATGGTTTCCACACAGGTCCATATACTATGGACAAAATCCGTGCGGGGGGTGCCACACTTAGGACAGGACGTCAAACGGTCTGGACAAGCTGGATGGGGGGGATATTAAAACCGTAAATTGCGGAATGGGCAATTCTAAAGAATGTGTCCCTCCACTTCTCGTTCTGACGTGACTTTAACCAGGCCTGTATGCTAGGGCCTGGTTAAAGTATTCAAAACAGTGTTTAGGAAGTTTATTAACCCCTTCGGTGTTTTACAGAAATTAAAGCAAAGTGGAGGTGAAATTTCACTTTTTTTGCAGATGAAAAAAGGGAAATGCAGCTCAACATTGATTCCCTCAATATCTCATATGTAACCCTATTGTGCTATTTAGCTTAACCAAAAGCCTCAGAGTATCTATACTATATGGGTCAGTACAATTACAACAATATAAAATGTTTATAAGTTTATGTTTTATTAGTTTTACACAATAGAAATGCGTTTATAAAAATTTTTTATTTTTATGTCATCATAGTCTGACAGTAATAACTCCATATACAGAAAAATAAAAAGTTAAGTGCTTGTTTTTTGCATTATGAGTTTCTGTTTTTATTGGTAGCCTTAGGAGGTTCATATGACGTTTTGATGGCTTTTTATCAAGGCTTTTGGGAGGGGGGATTAACAAAATGCAGCTATCATAGTAGTCTTTTTTATTTTTTACAGCGGTCACTATGCAGTATAAATGACATGCTAGCTTTACACATCGGGTAGATACAATTACAGTGATACCTGATTTGTATTTTATGTTGTACTGCTTTTACACGACAAAAACATTTTTATTCAAAAAGGAAAACATTTTTGCATTGCCATAGTCTGAGAGTCATAACTTTTTATGACAGAGCTGTGTGTGGGCTTGTTTTTTGCGAGATGAGTTGATGGTTTTTATTGGTTTCATTTTTGATGGAACAAGACTTTTTGATCGCTTTTAAATTTGTTTTTGGAAGGCAGGGTGAAGAAAATACAGCTGTCCTAGTCGTGTTTTTTTATTTTAACAGCGCTCACCGTGCAGTATAAATGTCATGTTAATTTTACTCCATGGGACGATACAATAATAGCAATACCAAATTAATATAGGGTTTTAAAAAATTTAGCGCTTTAAAAAAAAAAGTGTTTTTATTGTATGTAATAATATTGATGCATCGCTATCCTCTCATACCGTAACTCTTTTATTTTTACATATACAGTGCTGTGTAAGGGCTTTCTTTTGCGTGATGAACTGATGTTTTCTTTGGTACCACTTTGGCGTTTATATGACTTTTTGATCTTTTTAATTCAATTTTATGTGCTGCAGAATGAATGAGGATTGTAATTCTGTGACGGGTTAATTGCCCACGACCGGAGTGAGCTCCGATCGTGGACGACACAGCATGGTGTGAGCTATAATACACAGCTGGTTGCTGTGATTGTGTGAGCCCGTATGATGTCCAGGACGTACCAGGAAGTGATAGAGAGAAGCTGAGCTCTGAGGTTTATATGATTTGGAGCAAGACTTCTGAGTAAAAAGCAGAGAAAACTATGAAACCGAAAGTGAAACTACTATAGCGGAATCGCGCCACCGCAGTTTAATCCGTTAGCTGCGGCGATGGCGGCTGCTGTGTCTAAGTAAATGAGAAACAGTGCTGCTCACCGTTCCACACTCCGATTGGGGCCCCACTGCAGCAAGATTGTGGAGTCTATACAATGCATTAGATCGTATAAATGATCGTGCCCCCTAGTGGTGAAGAACCCTAGGGGGACTCAAAGTTAGAGTAAAAAAAAAAAATGTTTAAAAGTGTAAAAAAAAATTTCAAAAATATTAAAAATTCATATCGCCCCCCTTTTTGCCATGTTATAAATAATAAAAAAAAGTTATGGCTAAGTTACACATATCTGGTATCACCGCATCCGAAAATGTCTGATCTATTAAAATATAACATCATTTATCCCATACGCTGAATACTGTAGAAGAAAAAAAAAGGGCAAATAAAAATCCCCTAAAAATTGGAATAAAAGTGATCAAAAAAGTTGCATGTATTCCAAACTGGTACCAATAAAAGACTTAAAGGGGTTGTCTCGCTACAATGATTGGGTTTTAATTAAAAGATCTTTATAAAACAAGCAGCTGTGCAATATATGTTCATTACAAATGTCCTACTGATTTTGAGCTAGCCCTGTTCATAGGAGTGCCTCAGCTTCTCAAATTTCTATAGCAGCCGACCTGTTGATCCTTATCTTACTGGCTGTCAGGTCTGAATGACTCATCACCTTTGAAGACAGGTCGGAGCAGAGAGCCCCCTCCCGCACAGAATGCTTCTGTAGTGTAGGGAGGAGGAGGGAGGACTCTGGCTTCTATGTCCATACTGCCTGGATTAACCCTGTGTGTGCCTGCTTCCTCCTGCTCTCTACACAGATTGAGCAGAGATGAGGCTGATCAATAGATGTGACAGCAGTGACCCTGTTTGTTACTATAATCATGATGTCTGTGGAGCTGTAACTATAATAATACTATACAGATCAGGGAGTCTTGTGAACAGTTCATGCTGTGCTGTACTAGGGACGCATCCTGAGTAACACTTTGCAGCTTCCATGTATGTGTCTGTTCTGAGAGGGTTTGTTTGTTGTTGCTGGAGATGTGGAGATATGTAAGCTAAGCAGATGTGGAGATATGTAAGCTGTTCTGCTATTAGCAATCATAGACCTCTCTAGGCAGGCACACACAGGGTTAACTCTAGCAGCTATCCGGGATTGCTGCTTGTGTGCTGAGAGGAGGGGGGAAGAGGGAGGGTGAAGAGGGAGGGGGAAGAGGCAGAGAAGCTAGCACGCCCCTCAATTCAACTCCCATTCACAGACAGAGGCTGAAAGCTATTAATGAGACAACTCCTTTAAGACCACAAAAAGTGCACCCTTACTCAAGTCCGTAGGTGTTAGTACAAAAAAGATATTGGTTACAGAAAATGGCAATGCCGTGCACATTTCAAAAATAGAAAATGTTTGGAAAAAGTTTGGATTTTTTGGACGGTATCAAAACATAACGAAAACCCTACATGTTTGGTGTTGCCGGAATCCTATCAACCTGCAGAACACATCATGTATACCAGAGAATGAATACTATGAAGAAAACCATGCAAGTATGTTTTTTCTCACATTTTGCCCCACTGTAATTTTTTTTTTTTTGCGGTTTCCCAGTACATTCTGTGGTACGGTGAATGGCCTCATTAGAAAGTACATCTTGTGAGGTCATTCACCACAGGTCTGTTAGATCTTCCATCCTCTTTAAATACAGTTTTCTTCCACATCTTAATCGCAGCACGATCAGCTTTAGCTCATAAATGGAAAACCCCACATGCTCCTACGTTACCAGAAGTAATTAATAGGGTGAACTTTCAATGCTCATGCCAGCTTTCACTTTATAGACCCTCCACATATCTGCATTAAAAATAGATCACTATGGCGACCCTGGATGTCTTCCCGATATTATAATAAAGTGTGAAATCAATGGTTATCCTCTCAGAATTACCTCTTTCCCCCTTCTCTATTGATGATAGGATGTCACTTACTCCTCCGTCTCATTGTGGGCACATCCTCAAGTTGTATTATATCTCTTAGCATGGTTGATTTGTTTATCAGAAACCACTCTTTTGTTACTACCAGGCAATGACTCTCTTTTATGCTCTTCGCGAAAGTCAATGCTTGCCATAAGTATTCTTGCTGTTGTATTGAATGTTATGTTCTCTCTATTCCTCGTTTTTTGCTGCAACTGTTTTATTATATTAGATGTATATGGCTAAACGACTTTACCTTTTATACCAATAAAACACTGTTTAAAGAAAGTACATCTTGTCCCGCAAAATAAAAGCCCTCGTATGTCTAGGTAGGTGGAAAAATATAAAAAGTTATGGCTCTTGGAAGGTGAGGAGGAAAAAACGAACGTGTCAACTAAAAAAAACGCAAGGTCCTTAAGGGGTTAAAGGAGTGTTGCGGGAGAAAGCTCATTGATGGCTTAGGGCATGATAAAAAAGAAAAGATAAAAATCACACTAACCTCCCAGACGCTCCTGTTCAGTCCCGGCAGCCGATCTGTTTTTCCTGGCTGTATCTCTGAACGGTCATAGTTCATGTGACAGGTACAGCCATTCAGGCCACAGCAGTCATGTACACAGGACGGTGTGGCCTGTAATTTTCTGCTACTATCATGTGAATGAAGACCATTCAGTGCTACTTCCAGGATGAATGGACCGGCTGCCAGGACTGAACGGGAGCATCCAGGAAGTATGATTCTTATCTTCTATTTTTTATCATGTCTTGACAGATCAACAAGCTCTCTTAACTCCTGGAATACTCCTTTTAAGTCTCCCCAATAATACTTCCCATCAATGCTTGCAGCCATAATCTGATTGCTTATTTTATTCGTACCTGTAGTTGGGTCCTTTTTCACTGTCCATGAATGCCTTATAGCCATACGCTGCTCTAATATATACAGTTGAAACCAGACATTTACATACAGTATATAAAAAGACACATATGCATGTTTTTCTTACTATCTAACATAAAATCAGAATACCCGTTTTAGGTCAATTAGGATTACCAAAATTATTTATATCAGCCAAATGTCAGAATAATGAGAGAGAGAATTTTTAAGGCATTTTTATTACTTTCTGCAAAGTCAAAAGTTTACATACATTTCATTAGAATTTAGTAGCATTGCCCTTAAACTGTATGACTTGGGTCAAACGTTTTGGATATCCTTCCACAAGCTTCTCACAATAGTTGGTAGGAATTGTTGCCCATTTCTCCTGAGAATACTGCTGTAACTGAGCCATGTTTGTAGATCGCCTTGCTCACACCTGCCTTTTCAGCTTTGCCCATAAATTTTCAATAGGATTGAGATCAGGGCTTTGTGATGGCCACTCTAGAACATTGACTTGGTTATCCTTAAGCCACTTTGTAACCAGTTTGGCTGTATGCTTCGTGCCATTGTCCATTTGAAAGACCCATTTCCGCCCAAGCTTTAACTTCCTGACTGATGTCTTGAGATGTTGCTTCAGTATTGCCACATAATCTTCTTTCCTCATGATGCCATCTATTTTATGAAGTGCACCAGACCCTCCAGCAGCAAAACAGCCCCACAACATGCTGCTGCCACCCCCGTGTTTCACAGTTGGGATGGTGTTCTTAGGCTTCCAAGTTTCCCCCTTTTTCCTCCATACGTAACGATGGTCATTATGACCAAACAGTTGATTTTAGTTTCGTCAGACCACAGGACATGTCTCCAGAAATGTAGGTCTTTGTTTCTGTGTGCACTTGCAAACATGAATGTGGCTTTTATATGTTTCTTTTGGAGTAATGGCTTCTTCCTGGCAGAGTGGCCTTTCTGCTCATGTTGATACAGTACTCATTTCACTGCTTCCGCCAGCATCTTTACAATGTCTTTTGCTTTTGTTCTTGGGTTGATATGCACATGTCGGACCAAAGCACGTTAATCTCTGAGACACAGAATCCATCTCCGTCCTGAGCAGTATGATGGCTGGACATTCCCATTTTGTTTGTACTTGTGTAGAATTGTTTGTATAGGGTCATTACATATCAAGTGATCCAAATATGAATATTTTTTGTACCTGACGTCTTTAGATTTTTATTTTTACGAAGTACAACTTTAATTGCAAATAAAAAGTTTTGAATTTTTTACGTCATCAGTTAATTTTTTACAGACTTCTAAAGTTTTGAAAAGCGCAAATTTTGGCCTGATATGACTTTACATTTTTATCATACCTCGGGCTAGAATTAAGATAAAGAGGTGGGAGAGGTATAATTTTTTCTCAGAACAGTACCGGCTTTCATTTGATATGTTACAAGACTATGTCTCTTTATATTTTGTTTTGGAGAAATCAGATTCCAAATTTTGATGCGCAATTGTGAAAGAAACGTATGTTTTAAAATTGTGAAAAAAATGCATGTGCGTTACTTGTGTTCTCGGTTGTATTTGTTCAGGATTTAATTTGGGACATAACTTTTTTTACTTTTCCACCTACATCGACCTATGAGGGCTTTTATTTTGCGGGACAAGATGTACTTTCTAATGGGGTTATTCACTGTACTATAGAATATACTGGGGAATGGCAAAAAAATTCCAAGTGGGACAAATTGTGAAAAAAAAACCATACTCTCGCCATGTTAGCGGGCGTTTTGCTTTTACGGCGTTCAATCTTCGGTAAATATAATGTTTTCTGTATTCTACAGGTTGATTCGCATCCGCCAATACCAAACATGTAGGGTTTCCATTATGTTTTGGTACTGTAAAAAATTTCCAAACATTTTCATATTTTGAAATTTGCGCGGCGCCATTTTGTGCGACCAATAATTTTTTGTACTAACACCTACGGACGTCATTGAGGGACCATTTTTTGCGGGCTGAAGTGTACTTTTTATTGCTAGCAGTTTGGAATGCATGCAACTTTCTTGATCACTTTTATTCCAATTTTTAAGCAACGTGAAATGACCAAAAAAACACAATTTTGCCGTTTGGATTTTTTTTTCTTCTACGGTGTTCAGTGTACGGGATAAATGATGTTATATTTTTATAGATCAGACTTTTTTTTGGATGCACCAGTACCAAATATGTGTAACTTTTTTTTTATTTCATTATTTTTATTTGTAAAATAGCGAAAGGGGGGTAATTTGAATCCTTGTAACACTTTTTTTTTTTTTTTTACACTTTAAAATTATTATTATTTTTTTTACTTTAACATTGAGTCCCCCTAGGGCGCTTCACACTAGGGGGCGCGCTCATTAATACAGCCTAATGCATTGCATTCTTCTTCTTCATTTTCACAATCTTGGGAGCCAGCCACCAGCGCCGAACACAATATTGTAGCACACCGACTCCCTTGATGTCTGTGTAGAGACTACGGTTTGTTCAAGAGTGAACATGTCAGGACATGAAAGCTCTGAAGCTGTGTCTTAGGGTATGTTCACACGTCATCTTGTGTCCCTGTGAACATTCACTTTTGTGATGCGTGTCTGGGTACATCTGAATGGACCCAGACACTCATCTAACAATTGGCAGTGTGTTTAACACTGCCGGCCATGTGAAACACGTAGTGGCATTCACATGAGCGATCGCCGATGCATATTTGTATCGCGTCTGTCTGATGCATCTTTCGGATGTCCTCCAAGCATTGATATGTCATTTCTTGGAGCACATCCAAAAGACGCATCCGTTCAGACGGACCCTGACATGCATCACAAAAGCGGATGTTCACACGGACACAAGACGCAGTGTGAATATACCCTTACTTCCTGACTTCACATGATTGACAGAGCTGCTGGCCTGTCAGGTTGAGTCCTAACAAAGCTTTCTCCTCTGTCCTCTCCTGCTTCTAAGCTGTAATAAAATAATACAGTTATATCTAAAAATCATTGATGACTTGGTAAATATAGACCACACACTTTTAGACCACAAGCTGAACAGATCTGAATTCAAGATTTTCGAATTGACACTGAAATAAAAATATTTTTAAATATGAGCCCATCGCAATCCCACATTGAATTTTTTTGGTCAGATTTGGCTAGGAGCTTTGAAAAGGAAACATGTGCATTTTTGGAAAAATTTTTTTAAATTAAAATTTTTTTTGGGGGAAAAGGGTTTTTAATTTTGCTTTTGTGTTCGCATGGGTAAAATATTAATGAAGATACTCTTTTGACATATCTGGCTTTCGAAAGCCTGTACAGTTCTGCGTAGAATGGTGTTTATTTTTTTTTTTCTCTTTTTCTTTTTTCTGTCTGAGTTTTGAGGAGGAAATGTAAAGGCAGGCAACACCAAAATTCACACTTTTTCCAAACTTTGAAATTCAATAAAAAAAAAAAAAAAAAGTGGAATTTTTTTTTCTTCACATTTCGTATTCTCGGAGACACTACTACCAAATAACAAAATCTCAAAAGAATTAAAAATATTTTGAGGTAAAAATCACTGTTCACTTGACCCGGGGTGACCCTATAAGAAAAGAAGGGCCACCTTTAGGTTTCTGGAAATGCATCCAATGATGAACCCCGAATTGAACCAGAATTCCTTCCTGTATCTTGGGTGATTTTTTTAGATTTCCCAGTGTTACAAACCCGAAACAAAGGTTTAGAGGGACAATTAAATATTTTGACAGGTGTGGCTTTTAATTAACCGATGTTGCAAAAAACCTAAGCTTCTATGACATCATAAGGGAGTATCCAAAACGTTTAAAGGGCATATTTAATCCTATTATGAAAACCCCCGATTTGCGAAAAGAATAAAAATGCTTAAAAAAAATTTCCTCTTTTTTATTCTGGCATTTGAAAAAATATAAAAAATTGTACCCTAATTCCCCAAAAATGGGTAAGGGGGTTTTCACAAGGCTTAAATTTTTCAAACGTATTTTGGGGGATTTCCGCGTAATACGTTCAGAAATCAGTTAAAAAATAAGTAACAGGCCATTCAAAAGGGTTTTCAATGGGAAAACGTTTTCGTTCATTTCCGTATTCCCGCCGGGATTAGGGGAGCAAATAGGGGCCGGAAAAACCCAAAAATAGCCTTTTAAATTTTTTGTGCCCGGTTTTCCAAAAAGGGTTTTCCCCCATTAATAATGGGGTTTTGTAAATCCGTTACAAAAATAGTGCCTACTTTAGTGACATTTTTTCGGCTGTTTACAATGATTGGAAGTATTCGCCGTAAACTTTTCGTTATAAGCCGAGGGGGAAACATAGCCTAAGGCCCCTTTGTTCACACGGCTTATTCTGCCGCGGATTGGCGCCGTACTGGCGGGGATTGCGCTGCAGTAACGGCGCCAATCCCCGGCAGCAATTACGGTAACCATGCTCTCATAGAAAACAGGGGGAATCCGTCCCCTACCCTCGGCGAATCCCCCGGGCGGGGGAAAGTGAATGCACATTTTTTTTACGGCGCGGAGCCCCGTAGATAAGCAGGTTAGGGGCCCGGGGGCGGCCCCCCCGCCGCGCTCCGGCCCCGCCCCGTCCCGCCCTTTTTTCCCCGGGTTTTTTGGCTCAATACGGCCACAAATCCGTCGGGAAAAAAGCCGTGTGAACACGGCCTAAGGGGTTTTTCTGATTTCATTAAAATAGTGAGAAAAACATTTCATATATGCTATTATTTTTGTGTTGTTATTCTGGTTTTTAAATGTAATCGTGCTTTCCATTTGCCAGCTCCTTTGGTTTTTTACCATATTGTTCATACGCCTTCCTCTATTGACTTTTGTCACAAGCATGATTAAAGGGGTTGTGTGAGGACCCCCAAAAAATTAGAACACATAATGAAGATATACTACAGAGGAGCAGTAACTATCCATCACAATCCAGTGGTGAGTACTTTCGACCGTTACATTGCATATTATTGCTTTTGGATCTTTTCCTCACTGGAATGTGGGCGGAGTACAGTTGCCCTTTCCCCGTATGAAAACTACATTTCCCCCCAAGCCCCATTTCCCCCAGCTGAACTGGAGAATCCGCCCCCTCTTCTCCTCAAGCGTCGTGGGCTATTGGTGACATGAAGACGTATTCATGTGATTATAATATATATATTATACTATATATATAATTTTATAATATTATATATATATTTTTTGCAATATTGCAAAAGATGAACGTTCTATACCGTGTTTCTCCAATCCTCAAGGCCCCCAATAACAGGTAAAAATTTTAGGATCTCCCCAGTGTTGCACAAAAAGATATTGTCCCAGTGCATGAAAAATAAAAAAATTAAAATTTTAGTTTTTGAAAACTCAAAAGATCTCACCCTCTTAAAGCGGCAAAAGCTTTTTTCCCCAATTGGGCGTCCTCACAGCCCTCCATACAGATTGGGGACAAGGGGGAATATGGTATTAAATGGAAAGATAGTAAAGAATCCTTAAAGAGGCGGAACGCTTTTTAAAAAACTAACCAATCTTTCCCAAAAGTGTAAGCCCCCAAACCCATAATTCCCCCCTGAGAGACACCCCTGAATCCTACCTCGCGATTCACCGATTGAGAAAAAGTCCCCCTTCTCGACTGTGTGGTTCTGGTTCCCGGGTGCCCCCTCCCCCCTCCCCTTGTCCCCCGCCATCCCAGGGTTTTAAAAGTTCATGTGTTCTATTTGATATGTTTTTGTTTTGGAGCACTATTCAATGAGCCGAGGGTGGAAAACCGTTTGTCACCTTTCGTCCCTGGACGACACCCGAAGTCTTTTAAATCGTACAGAAATTTTCTATTTTCGTTTGGGGTTTGTCCCCTTCCCCCCTGCCCGGGCTTTTGGCGTCACTTGAACTGGGCCCGGACCCCGAAAAAAGGACGCTATTCTCTATTTTTATAGAGGCTGGTTCGAAATAGAGCATCATACCCTTGTTTTTATTTTACCCCTTTGCATTTTCTGTGTCAGACTGCAACAAAAAACTGTACCCTGTCGTCTTATCATTGTTCATCTTTTAATTAACCAATTGGATTGTTTTTGCTCTGAATTTTTTCACGTTCAATTAATCCTTAAAACTGTTTCTTGAATAAGAAAAAAAAAAAATTAATTACACCTCTTTTGCCAAATTTTTCAAAAAAACTTTTAAAAAAAATGTTACCAAAAATTTTTTTGCCGAAAACCCAATCTATTAAAATTTAATTTATAATTACTTTTCATTTTTTCCCCTCCAAAAAGCCATAAAAAAAAAAAAATCCCACTCCCATCCAAGGTGGAAAAAAAAACCAAAAAATTTTTTTTTTCGAAAAAATGGAAAAACTTAGCATAAATTAAAAAATAGTTTTTTTTTTTTTTAGACATATAAAACAACAAAACCCTAGATATTTGGTAACGGCAGAATGGTACCGACCTGCAGAATACAGAGAACACATCATTTATACCTAAGTTTGAACACCATAAAAAATAAAAACTCTACAAAAATGGCACAATAATTTTTTTCACATTCCACCCCATTTAAAATGCATTTGGCTTTTTCCAGTTACATGGTAAGAATAATGACACCATTAACCCCTTAACGACCACGAAATGTCTTTTGACGTCGGCTGGTGCGGGTCGTTTGTCTACAGCGGCGTCTTTTGGCGTCGCTGCAGACATCGGGGTTTGCGGATCCCAGAGCATCCCCTGTGAGCACCGGGGAGCGGAGGAAACCTCCGCAACCCGGTGCTTTAACCCTTTGATTGCGGCGGTGCGTTTCCGCAGCCCAATCAAAGGGTTCCCTGCTCTGTGGGGTTTGATCGGAACACCTGGTGACCCGACAGAGCCCAAGGAACGGCTGCAGGGTCAGCCCTGGGGACCTAGAGTGGCCCCAGAGCTGTCTGTGTAAGAAGCCAGTGACCAGGACACACTGTGTGCTGTCCAGATCACTGCCTGTGTCAAAGTGACACAGATTAGAATGTATTAGCATATATGAATATGCTAATTCATTACTAAGTGTTAAAAAAATAAAAAAATAAAAAAAAAAGTAAAACCGTTCTCCCTTCATGGGATTAAAAAAAAAGTAAAAAAAAAAAAATAATAATAATAAAAATAAAAATAAATATTTAATAAAAAATAATTGTGCATACATTACACACACACCAAAAAAAAACTACACATACTAGGTATCCACATGACCGTAATAACCTGTAGAATTAATCTAACAGCCAGACCAGGAAGTAACTGTCAGAGCCCGTCCTCTGACTGTAGTCCGTGTTCTACGACGGGTCTCTGCTTCAGAGAGAGCCTAGCGGCCATTTTGATGTACTGTAATGATTATACCGCAGACAAAACAAGCAGATATTTCTTAATAAAGGTATTTAGAAAGTTTTTTTATTCTGACATTTCCTTTTCACATTTATTTTTATTTTCTCTATTCCCGGAGAACCCCTTTAAGGTTACCAGTTAACCAAAACATCACCATTCTGGATTTCACATAGATTGAAATTTTGTTATTGTGTGGACAAGCTTTCAACACGTAGGGAACGGTAAATAAAGACCTTTTCCAAATTGCTTTTTTTTTTTGCTTTATTAAAGTGATAAGAGAGATTTAATTAGCTCTGAATGCACACATGTCAGCATCTGAGAGTAAGGAGAGACATCACATGTGGGACTGCAGCTTGAGAACAGAGTGTGTTATCTCTGACAAAGGAGAGTAATTTCTTGTTAACTTTGAGCTTTACAGTTCTCTGCCATATTGAATAGATGTCCTGCTCTTATGTCAGAACATTTAGAAGAGCTTTGAATAAGCAGTTAATATGCTAATCACTGCTATAGAACCACCTCCAGTCTGACCAGTAAGAGACAGGATGTTGAATCTACAATTGGTTGTAGCTCTGAAACAGCATGGTGAGGCAACCACTTTAACGGTCTCTTAAAGGGGTTTTCTCGCCATGTTGTTTCAGAGTCACAGGCAGCTTCAGCTTCACACTGCTCGGTTAGGCTGCAGGTGGTTCTGTAAAGTAAACTGTCTCAGAAGTGAAAAAAGTAAACAAGTGAAAACAAGATAGTTATTCTAATCTGGTTAGAGATTAAGGGCCACATGTATGAAATTTGGCGTTTAAATGGCAAATTTCATGCACATTACAATGGTATAGAATGCGCCCGATTTATGAACACCCTCTACTGCGGGTCATAAATCTGGCGCATTCTAGCGCTGATACGACATTTCTGGCTCGGGTAGACCACTTTGAAAGTGGTATATCTGTTCCAGCAGTAATGCGCCTAGAATTGCCGTAAAAAAGCTATAAATCTATAGCTTCGTACGGTTCTATTGCGCCCCGCCTCCCGCACACCCCCAGAAATCACGCACATTTCAAAGTGCCGCTTGCGCTCTATAATGCACCTGATAATGGCATATGGGAGGGATTTCAGGAATACGAAGGGGCTGTGCCTGATGTCAGGCTGAAAATATGCCAGACTTCTGGCACAACCCCGTTCATACATGTCCCACAAAGTCTCTGCTCTGTTCGACCATGGTGATATCACTTCCCGCTAAACTTATTTTTCATGGAGCTTAGGTTCTTTCCCTCTTCCATGTCCTGTTCTCATTACCTGACAGGTTCACTTTAAACTCATATTTCACTAAAGACTTTAAACTTACAGCTGACCACATGTTTCTCTCCTAAAAAATGAGGCGCTTAATTCAAAAATGCAAAGTATAAGGGAAATATTTGCACCTCTTTTCTTATTTTGTACCTACCTCTAGTCTTAGTTAAGAAAAGATAAAGGGTCCTGAAATTCCTTAGTGGTTGATACCTTTAAATGGCTAACTGAAAAGATGATGCCTAAGGCCTCGTTCACACGGCTTATTTGGGCACGGATTGGCGCCGTACTCCGCGCCGGATTTGCGCTGCAGTACGGCGCCAATCCGTCCCTGTCATTACGGTAATCCACTGCTCTCATAGAGAACAGTGGATTCCGTTGCTCCTTCCCGCTCGGCGAATCTGCCGGGCGGGGAGAAAGTGACATGCACATTATCCAGGCGCAATACGTGCCGTGGATAATGCAAGTCTATGGGGCCGGGGAGCGGCGCCCCCCGCCGCGCTCCGGCCCCGCACCCGTCCCGCCCCTTATTCAAGGCGGATTTGTGAGCTCAATGCGGCTCACAAATCCGTCGGGAATAAGCCATGTGAACACGGCCTAATAGCAAGCTTTTAAGACTAATTACCGTATATACAAAAAATGTGCTGAAAAATCCCTTCTCGGCTTAGGCTATGTTCACACGGTGTATGTGCAGGGCGTAATTACGCCCCGCAATTCCGCCGTGGGGCGGGAGCGGGGGAGGGTGCAGGGGGCCGGCACTTCGCCGGCCCATAGACTTGAATTGCCAGCGGCGCGTATACGCCGCTAGTAATTCACATGTCAATTATCTCCCCGCCCGGCAGGGAGAGGAGACGTAATCCATAGTTCTCTATGAGAACTGTGAATTACCGTAATGAATGGGCCGTTTTCGGCCCGTAATTGGCGCACTTCGGCGCGTAATTACGGACCGAAATACGGCCCATTTTAAGCCGTGCGAACATGCCTTTATACTCGAGTCACTGTCGGCACTCGGGAGCTGCGATGGCCTGTGCGCCGACAGGGACGCGTCAGTTATATGCGACTCCTCAGGGAGCGCATATAACTGAATGCCGAGCACCTGACAGCGTCCGGGCACTGCAGTGGCCCAGGCGCTGTCAGTGATCTCTTCCCCTGTATGCGACTTCTCCGGAGTGCATACAAGTGAAGAGATACCACTGCGGAGCAGAGAGCGAGCGCTCCCTGCTCCACAGTGGACTCCGGGCGGCCACAAACTCGCGGCTGTTCGGAATATCCGGCACAGGCAGTGTGTCATCAAGCTGCGTGTGCGGCCTGATGACATCACCCGCCTGTGCCAAGGAGAGCGCCCGGAGCAGGCGGAGCAGCGGGGATCGAGGTAAGTGGTTGTTTTTTGTTTTAAAACCCTGCATATACCTGCCTATAGCCTGCCTAGGGGACCTATACCTGCCTATAGCCTGCTTAGGGGGACATAACGCTGCTTATACCAGCCTATGAGGGACATTAAACTGCCTATACATGCCTAGGATCATGTAAATTTTCCTCCAATATTACATTTTTAAGTTTAAACTGCCTATACATGCCTATATCCTGCCTATGGTGGACATTAAACTGCCTATACCAGCCTATATCTGCCTATGGGGGACATTAAACTGCCTATGGGGGACATTAAATTGCCTATACCTGCCTATGGGGGACATTAAACTGTCTATACCTGCCTATATCTGGCTATGGGGGACATTAAACTGCCTATGTAATTTTATTGGTATCTATTTTTATTTTTGAAAATTTACCAGTAGCCGCTGCATTTTCCACCCTAGGCTTATACTCGAGTCAATAAGCTTTCCCGGTTTTTGTGGCAAAAGTAGGTGCCTCGGTTTATACTCGGGTCGGCTTATACTCGAGTATATACGGTAGGTGTCTTCATAAGGCTAGGTTCACAAGGTGTATTTGCAGGCGTAATTACGCCCCGCAATTACGCCGTGGGGGGCGGGAGTGGGGGGGCCGACACCTTGCCAGCCCATAGACTTCTATTACCAGCGGATTCACATGTCAATTATCTCCCCCCTCGGCGTATTCGCCGAGCAGGGAGAGGAGACGTAATCCATAGTTCTCTATGAGAACTGTGGATTACCGTAATGACTTGGACGTATTCCAGCCGTAATTTACGCACTCCGGCGCGTAATTACGGACTGAAATACGTCCAGTTTTAAGCCGTGTGAACATGGCCTAAGGCATGATTTAACCCCTTGTCCCTTCCAAGGAAAAAAAATGGCTCTTCATGTTTCTCCTCCCCGCCTTCCAGGAGCCATAACGTTTTTATTTTTCCACACACATAGACATATGAGGGCTTTTATTTTGCGAGACCATAGAATATACTGGGAAACCGAAAAAAAAATTCTAAGTGGGGCAAAATGTAAAAAAAAACGTACTTGCATCGTGTTTGTGGGAGTTATGCTTTTACAGTGTTCAATCTTTGGTAAAAAATTATGTGTTATCTGTATTCTCCAGGTTGGTACAAATCCGTAATACCAAATATATATGGTTTTCATTATGTTTTGGTACCGTAAAAAAATACCAAGCATTTTCTATTTTTGAAATTTGCGCGGTGGCGCCATTTTCTGCGACCAAAAACTTTTTTGTACTAACGCCTACGGACGTGAGTGAGGCGGCATTTCTTGCGGGCTGAAGTGTACTTTTAATTGATACTGGTTTGGAATACATGCAATTTTTTTTTAAAATTAAAGGGGTTTTCTCACTATAAAAATCATATTTCAAGAAAAGGGGACCGTTAAAAATAAACAACTTTCTAATAGTTTTGTATTTTCTAAATTGTATATTTTAGCAGCAGTTCGCTTCTTTCTTCTTCATAGTGCTCATTTTCTTAATGCACTTGGTCGGGTCCGCCCCCGTTCAACGATCTATTGGGCCTGTAGGCTCTCCAGGCTCCTCTATCTGATCTGCCCCCCCGTTGTAATCTCGGGAGCGCGCACATGGCTCCCTGATCTCCTACTGCATTCATCTCCCCTTACTTTATGGTTAGAAAGAAAATGCAATGTGGGAGCATTTAGTAGCTGAGAGAAATTACACAAGACACTCCTGAATAGTATTGTTTCCCTCTACTCAGGCTCCCTGTTTAAGAGGAGAGAAGATTATGTGTACTGCAATGTAAACATGTGAAGGCTGCCTCAGTACAGAAGTCTTAGAGCTGATTAGCTGCCTGCTCGTCTTCAGCACACACTGACCGCAGCTGCGCTGTTTGTCCTGTCTGCTTGTACACTGGCAGGTTCCAAGGTAAGACAAATAGCGGAACGGCGACCTGTGGTCTGTATCGTGCTTAAGGAGTGCTGTGGGCAGCTAAATCGGCTTTCTAAGACCTGTGTGTGATCTACAGCCTTACATGTTATTTACATTGACTTATCAAGAAGATCTCTCATCTCCCTCTACACGCTCCATGTGCCGTGTAGGGGAAAAGCAATGCTGTTCAATGTCGTCTTGCAGCTACTAAATGTCACTACAAGCTGCTTTCTATCAGTAAGCACAGGACCATACACTGTACTGGGCCAGCATTGCCAGGGGAACGAGCATGTTATGCCTGTGGGCGTGATGGAGCCTGCAGGCTGAAGACGCCCCCAAGCTGTGTTAGCACCCCCCTGTTTTGAAATTTAAAATGCTGTGAGCGGACAAAATGTGCACAAACTGAGGTAGTGAGAAAACCCTTTTAAATTTATTCCAATTTTTAGGGGATGTGAAACGACCAAAAAACCTAAATTTTGCCGTTTGGAATTTTTTCTTCTTCTACGGTGTTCATTGTACAGGATAAATTGGTTGTACAGGATAAATTATGTTATATTTAATAGAATTAACTTTTTTGGATGCGGCGATACCAAATATGTGTAACTTTTTTATTTTATTTAATTTTTTTATTTGTAATATGGCAAAAGAGGGGTGATTTGACTTTTAATATTTTTTCTTTTTTTTTTACACTTAAAACTTTTTTTTTTCTCTTTTTTTTAATTTTAACTTTGTGCCACCTTTCTAGTGTGCTTTCACACCAGGGGCTAGATCTTTCGAAACGACGTAGTGAAGTTATAATATTAGGGTGTACCAAGATGACGGTTTCCTAATATTCGAGTGACCCATGCGGATTTCTCACGTGGGGGGTCATCGGAATGTGAGGAACCGTGTTAGGCACAGCTTATCATTACATTTAGACGGCGGCCACTGTTTGCCACGGCGTATAAAGGTTCTAATCAGAGCAGGGAGTGGCAGGCTTTGGGCTATCACTACAGGCTGTAAACCACGTGTGTTAGCGCACGTTATCAAGTACACACCAAGGTGGCTGAATGAGGGATCGCTGGATAATAGCCACTAGGATGTTCCCATACGTCCAGGTGGGTTGAGGGGTTAATATAATATCTAAATGATTACATATTTATACACAAACTGTTGTCAGCCCCAGGGCTTTCTGTATAACAAGGCTGCAGTCAGGGCAGACTGTGTGCTGCCTTGACTGCTACCTGTGTCTAAGGGCATGTTGACACGGCATTTTTGGATCCGAAAATCGCAGCATCAATCGGATCCAGAATGCATCAGACTTTTTTGGACGCGGCGATACAAAATATTTTGTACTTTGTAATTACACTATTTTGGGGTGTGTTTTTTTTTTTTTTTTTTTTTTTTAGGGTTATCCAGCTCATTTGTTTGTTCCTTTGTTAGCATATTTGGGCCCAATTAAAATTTTACAAGAATTATAGTTGCCTGATCCCTTATCTTTATTCAATTGCCTTATATTCTTCACCGACCACGGGTCTTCTGCTTGCTGTTTTTCAATTGAGTGAAATTTAAATGCAGTGGCACTTGACCGCTGCTGCCAATCAATGGCTGCAGCGAGGACATTCCCGTACAAAAGTAGGAGATGGTAAACAGAAGTCTGGCAGCCTGTGAAGATGACGTGGCGCTGGAATGTAGATGAAGATAGAGGTGAGTGTAATTTTTTTATTTTAAATATTTAAATATTTTTATATTATTATTTTGAAATTTACCCCCTCCTCCCAATTTTGTACCAATTTTGACTTTTATCATTGTGCTAAATAAATAATGGATTCATTTTTGTTGGGTCATAACAGATGCAGTGATACCGGTTATGTATAATTTTTAACTTTTTTTAATAGATTAAAAGTCTTTGTAAGAGAAAAAGTGTTTGAACTGTTATTAGCGATTTTGTTAGTCCCAGAAGATAACAAGCGATCCTGTGATTACTTATACAATACATGGCAAGACTTCTGTTTTGCAGTGTATTATGCCTTCAAATATAAATGCAGGGGACATGGCGGCTTATTTTTAAGGCTACAAGGAACCACAGAATTTATATTAGCACAACTGAAACTCAAACCACTTGAGTATACGTGTGCATTGAACTTTAGTGTCTAAGGGATTACAGCCATAATAATAATTTTCTAGAATTTACTATTTTGGCAGCTTGCTTTTAGTGCCTGTAGCTGCTGTGACATAATAATTGGCTTCAGAGCAGGAGGTGGTCGAAAAAATTTGTTGCTTGATGCCAGCATGCTTCTCCTGAAATATACTTATCTATCATCACTATATCATAAAGAGCAACATCCTAGAAGCAGTATATTTGCACAGAGAAAAGAAGACACAAGGTTGCAAAAAAAGTAAGTGAACTGTTTGTAAATGCCAAGGATTTCCTGTGCTTGCAATTTACTAGCAATTGTTTCCAGTTTGTTATCGAAGTCACAATTACAGACTAACTAGTAGCACACAGTTGTACTGTCTATCTTTTTATTGATCACATTGAGTAAAAATGCACAGTGCAGGGAGTAATAAATAAGTGAAACACTTCCATTTAATAACCTGTAAACCTCTTGACACTAGGACTACTGGACTCGTCGACACCGCTAGAACTACTGACAGGAGTCATTTGACTCTCCTTGCTTGTTTCGTGTATTTTAGAGTTTTCAATTTGTGGGTTATTTAGTTACATAATTATATTTTTTTGTAATGTATTATATATTGTGATGATCCAAACTAGTAATGCTTTTGATTGTTTTATTTCTGCTTTCTTATTTTTCTACGAAATACTAACAATAAATTTAATAGACGTTTTAGTCAAACATTTTTTTATTCAAGTGTCACACATATAAAGAAAAAAACTGAAGGAAACAAAATAGCATGATGAAAAATGTAGGTGGAGAGCATAAAATGAAAATATGGCACAGATATTCACATTCGCATCAAAAATTTTGTGTTTTGCATTTTAGCATTGCCTTTGATTTATGGCGAGTACATTGCCCATCACAAAGGACTTACCCAAGTCATTACAATTGCCGACAGAATGTCGTATTTTTCTTGCACTTTTCTTTGATCTGGCAAAATTTTTTTTGAACTGCACATCAACTTCCTGTCGAAGCATGTAAGTGTAACCTTGGATCGTGGTACCCTTTTCCTATCTGCTGACATAAGGACCACGTCAAACTCTTCACAAGCGTTTGCAAAAATGACCTTGCCGTGACATTTTTTAGGTGGTGCTATCTCCTTGAATAAGTATCATGCATTTTGATACCCGCAAAGTCTAAGGCATTTTCAAATGCATTAATGGGAACATGGCTATCTCCTTGTGCATGTTCGTGTGGTATTATTTTTCGGGCTCCATCTGTATCTCACTACATCTACCTGCATATTTCTGGTTCAGTAGTAAATAACCTTTACAGGTTCTGGAGTTTTTTTGTAGGCTGGAATCAGACGACAACAAAACAACATCCGGCCCACTGGACGGTACTCAAAATGACAACATTCTATTGTAGGACCTTTTCCTTGATCTACTGTTAGTGTAAAAATTGTCTTCATTTCTAAAAACACTTTAGTGGTTGTACAATCCTCTTTTCTTGGATTTTATTGTCTTTAGGACACTTCTCGCATTATCTTCTTCAGTGTTCCCAGATGGTTCGTTCTTTGCTTTTTAGCTGTTTAGTAATTTTACCTGAAGTTAAAATAATTATAGGTTGTAAACATTGCGACCTTTTTTCAAAAAAAGGGTCAATAACTTCCATTACCTACATGGTCAGCTGTAACGGGCTCAGCACGGCGTGTGTCATCTTTGCTTAGATAAGGAAGACATATGCCAGATATGTGCTAGCATTATCAACAGTAGAAAATATGTGTGGCCATATTTATATGGTTTGGAAGGCATGTACTGCGTGATGGGGACACCTAGTTTTGCTTTGGAAAAGTTGCTCATCCACGTTCATGTTATGGGGCCAGGTTGTAACACGCAATACAATTTTCAATAAACCTGTCCCACACATTAGAAATAGAGCAAACTTGGGTCGTTTGCAGATCATCTACGATCGAGTAGATTTCTCTATCATATCTGAGGAACACCTCATTATTTCAACAAAGAGGGTCCCTAGGACCATTGTCGCTTTGCAATACGGTATTGTCCCCTGTCATTACACCAATAATTACTGCTAATCGAGTGGACGGTTCGTTGGCCCAGATATTACCCCCAACGCGGAGCTATAATGAATATCGGCACTGAATGGATCTAGCTCCTAATCAGGATAGAGTAAACTGTAAATCTATTGCTTCCTGCATGCTCTTGCAAGCGTTACACTTTTCTTTTATGTGTCCAATATAATGAATCAAAAAATAAAACGCCATGCGCTCAAAGGGACTATCGAATAATGATATTTCTTCTGGCAGTATCCTGTAGGGCCCCATGTGTTGCGGCTTCTCGATAAGAATATTTTGGCTGCTCACGACTACAAGGCAAGTGTTTCTTCAACTTTCAAACAGGTTTACATTGAATACGATCCTGCTGAAACTAGTATTATTCAGATTCGCCTTCTCTGGTGTTTGTTGTTGCATCGTGCACCTTCGACAGCACTATCGTTACCTGTTGTTTCTTTCATTTCTGGGGACAGTTTTGCTGTTTCTTTTCTGTCCACGACCAGGAGGATGGTCACGACGGCATATCATAACTGCATGAGCCCGTTCCCCAGTTGATGCTTGCTTTGAAATTATATGGAAAATAGTTGATGAATGTTTAGCCAGATTTTGTTGTTGAAGGGTCCCTGTTGCACACTGGGTGGATTAGCGCGGATATATCCGACCAGCGATATTCTCTCCACAAATCCGGCGCCGTACATGGACCGCGCTCAAGTACAGAGCTCGGAGTTTCATACTGAAGCTCCGCTGCAGAAAGAAACCCGGGCTGGAGCGCTGTTCTGGGACACGGCAGACGTGCTATGTGCGTAAGCAAGCGCTGCTCACTGTCCCTGTACTCAGCCAACGGACATCCCAGACAAAGGGCGTTAGGAGCGGAGCTTCATGGCACCCATCGAGCGGGCAGGTACGGCACTGTATTGCTCCGGCAAGAAATATCACAGATCGGCTATTCAGCTCAGAATTCTGCTTAGTGTGCACAGGCCCATAAACTCAGTGTGTGGAAGAGAACAAATAATATTACACATAAACATATTAACTTATGGAATTTGTTCTATTCTTGGGTATTAGAGATTCACTTGATATGTTTCTGAAGGAATGCAAATTTCATCCACTGTCAGAATCAATATACATGTTCCTGAAATTCCCGGATATCGATTGTCATTCTCCGCTCACGGTTATGGATTGCCACAAAAGTATCCAGGAATAGACTGGAGGCTTTATCACCACGTCTTGCTCTCATATTCCTCAACAAATTCCATCATAAGATCTGTTATATAGTTCGTGCGGTGAATAGTATGAAATGAAATGAAAACGGTAAAAGAAATAATAACTGTCTGACTGCACCTTCCAGAATGTAGGATGGGGCTGGAATCAAGTTGACAGGCAGCTAAAACTATATTCATAACAATTAATACGGTTTGAGTACTTCAGAGCTCAGATATGTCTGCGTCTGTTCTCTTTGGTCTCTTCAGCTGAACTGATAGTAAAGTTAACTATTCCAGAATGTACATGTCTGCCTGCTAGAACCCTTAGAAAATCAACCGAGTCCCTCTTCATTAGCATCAAGATGAAGAGCAATGAGAGTATAAAAGCAATGCTATTTTGTTCAGCATTACCACAATGAATACAAGCATGGATTAAACACAATAGGAAGAAATGTAAAAGTTGATCAATGTAAATTGAACTACATATATCATAACCATCAGGGTAATAATGAAGACAGAGTGAAAAAATTATTGCAACCTAAACTTCCTATGACTAACGACTTAGTGACAAAGGACATCAAAATATAGTAGCGGCAGTCCAAATGACTCGCCACTTCAGTAGTTCTTGGTAAATTTTGAAAAGAAAAACGCTCGCACAAATTTTTCACCAAAATTATTTATTCTCAACCAAGACTGCTTGTTTTTTCCACATCTCACTATTTTGAAGGAAAGTTCACGAAGTCTGTTCCAGAAGCGGAATCTGACAATATGTAGTCAACAGAGAACGCAGAAATAACAAACGTAACGGAGTCAAAATGACTCCATCAGTAGTTCTAGTGTTAAACAGCAGTCACTTTGATAAAGGCTGGGTTTACAAGTAGCATTTGTCATCGTATCCCAAGATGACATGTATTGGTGTAATCTTCGATTTAACATCAGCTTCAACTGGTAAATGTGCAGCAATTACGAAGCCAATCTGCTTGAAGTTAAGTTGAAGACTTGCTACACTGGCTTGCTAGATCCACAGGATGGGATTAGCACCACTTTGAGGCACAATTGTGACCATGGACAGCACTAAGGGCCAAACATGAAGAGTACGCCACACCAGTTTGAAGCAACATTAAATGATGGAGACTCATATTTTAAGGATGCCACATTTAGTTAGGCCGCCGCTGAAGCTGAGCATATTGAGAAACCATGTCTAAGGCGATTAGAATATATGTTGTGCCGCCTGGACGCATAATATGGGCCAAGGTTTTCTTGTGACGACGTTCATACAACTATGTGAATAGGGTTATAACCGTCTTTTTTGGTGACAAAAATACGCCATAAGAAAAAGTTGTGCAGCTAAAAGTTCACACAAAATATTGTCGCACCTTAACAACATGTGCTTTGTCTGTAGCTGCTCCAGCCGATTTTTAATACGTAGGGTATTCAGCTTTGATTTTGCTTCCTGCACTTTTGTCAGTGTGATCAATAAAATAAATGAACAGTGCAGCTGTTTGTGTGTTATCAGTTATAGTTTATAGTTTTATTCCTTTTACTACGTATTGTGATACTTAAACAAGACAGGAGAATTTTTATACGACAATGTAGAAGCCACAGAATTACATAGGTATTGGTATATTGCTTCACTTATCCCTTGGTTGGAATTGTATAGGCACCTTTTACAAGCCTTAAAAATATAAATATAAAGAAAAAAATAGTTTGTCAGCTATATATGGTGTGCAAGATTTTGCGAAATTATTTCCAAGTCCATCAGTGTCCTGTGGAAGAAACATACTGTTCAAATGTTTCTGATTAGGAGATCGGGGAGTGAGTTTTGCCAAGGCTGCAGCCTGACCTTACAATATAGTGTGAAGTAAATGAACATCGGCGTATCAGCCTTGCAGTGTCAGCCAGCAAGGGAGTGACAGTAGAAAGTTATGGCACAATTGATATGCTTTCCGTGAGGCCTTATGCAAACAATAACTCATTGTTAACTAATGAAAGCCAAGATGTATTTTCCATGAGAAGGATAGATAATTTTACAATAAAGTCTGTTTTCAAATATGTTTCACAAGTATTCCAGGATAGTTAACCTGTTAACTGGGCCGTTTTTATTTTTTTTTAGTACTTTTAGGTTTGAAAGCAACAACTCATTCTCATGCTTGCTTATTCAAATAATTTTCTTTGCTATTTTTTTTTTTTGTAATATAACGGCACGTACCTGTGCATACCGTTATACGCCTGCTACTGAAAGTACGCGCTGGCCAACATGCACCTTGAACGTTGCTCCGTTTACGGCCTCGAGTTTTTTGAGTGCTATGATATTAAATTTTTTTGTGCAGCGTATATTGGGCGCCTGGCAACAAATAGCACCCCTAAAGCTATATCCCCGCGGCACGGTTTTTCAGCCAGTTCTCAGTTTTGAAAACTGGCTGTAAACAGACTGAAAAACATTTACACGGACCTTAATGGAAAATGGATTTTCTGCCCGGCGTTTTTTCAGACCGGTTTTCGGACGGAAGATGAATATGTCTATGTGAAGGGGGAGGGCTTTTCTCCGTCGTCCACCGCGGCTGGTTGTGAAACGGCACGAAAACGGAAAAATACCGGATAAACCGCCCGGTAATTTGTTCGGCTGTGTAAAGGGCATGACATTCATTTTTTCAAAAGGGGAGCCGAGAGGCAGAGGGAAACACGCAGCGGGGACCCAAATGTGAACGCCCTGGGGTTTTCCCCAAATTCCCCGGCAGTGATAATCTCCCGCTAATTTTTTAGATCCTCCTGGGTCCGCCCCTGTCGGCCCCGAACGATCTAAAAACGATGAAACACGAATTAAAAAGCTGTGTGAACAAGCCCTAAGGTTTTGTCTACACTGCACGAAAACATCAGTTTTTTCAGGTTTTTCGTTTTCTAAAAACGCGGGGAAAAACGACGGAAATAAACCCCCATGACTTCTATTGTAAAAATGTCCTGCTGTCTACACTACTTCTTTTTTCTGCTCTTTTTTTTTTACTGGTCGTATTTTGCAACAGGCGTTTTCCCCGGGCGTTTTTTGCGAAATTTTTTTCAATGAAAAACCCTCTCACAGCCCTAAGTTACCCCTAAGTGGGTGTAAAAAAGGGTTTAATCCGTATCAAATTTCATACAAGTGTCTGTGCCTTGTCTGTACCATTCTAAAAAATGATCATATTTGGTCCAACAATTTGCGAAATTTCCTATTTCGCTAAAAATACGTTTTTTTTTTTTTTACAGATTTTCGAGCTAATAAAGTTATCTCACTTGTGACGATAAAAATACTTTTTATATGTTATCTTGCGTCGGACGCTAAAAATACGTTTTTTGTTTTTACGGATTTTGGTACGAAGATCCTTTACTGAACATATTTTGGCGTTAATAAAGTTATCTCGCTTCTATCACTAAAAATACTTTTTTTTTTTACGAAATTTCACCAAACCGTTTTTGATGGGGTTTTTGGGGTAAAATCCATATCTTTCAATTTTGGCGCTAATAAAGTGATCTAGCTTTTTACGGGAAAAAATGTTTTTTTATGGATTTCAGGCCAAACCGTTTTTTTTAACCCGGGTTTTGGGCGCTAAAATCAATACTTAAAATTTTTTGGGGCCTAATAAAGTGATTTCCGCTTCTGACACTAAAAAAATTTTTTTTTTTTTTACGGGAATTTGGCGCAATAATCGTTTTTGGGGTTTTTGGGGGCTAAAAACCTTTTCTTTACAGATTTTGCCCCTAAAAAAGTTATTTGCTATATTGGAAAGATAATGTGGGTTTTTGTTGGGTTAGGTGCAAAATCTGTGCAAAATTGGGAAAAAGTAGTAGCACCAGCACACACAAAGGACAAATGCTCAAAAAGGCTACAGTGATCTAAAGGGAATGACACTTAACATGTTAACCCCCTGAGGGTGTATTTTACATCCAATGGCTTTAAATTTTTTTTCATACTTAAAAAGCGTGAAAGCCTCCAAAAAACGCTTTAAAAAAAAAACCCCCAAAAACCGGAAATTTTTATCAGCTGCTTTTGACAGGCAGTGGACAGAAAACTCAGTTTCATGAACGTTTTTAGTAATTCATTTTCAGGTAGTTTTTTGTCCACTGCAGTGTAGACATAGCCTAAGTGTGCCCCACAAGTAAGTCGTGTGAACACAACCTAAGGCTTTATATTTAATGATTACCTTAAAACATTTTTATTAATTATCCATAGAAAAAGTAAAAATAAACAAGTAATTTATATATTTCAGGTTCTTTAATTTTTTTAACCACAAAAAAACGCCTCCAAAATAAGTTTTCATAAGAGTTCCACTTTTTATTCAAGTCATTTTTATTTAGTTAAAAAACTTGTTTTAGGTTTGTTGTAGGGGGCAGAAGTGTAAGGTTTGGTTTGGCTGTTGTTAATTTTTAATTTTTTTTTTTAATGTGCATGTTTATTTTGTACATTGTTCCCTGCATAAGGTCAGAGAAATACTGGGAAGTGGGAAGTTTACATGCAGTGCGATTGACTCTCCCTTCCCCTACGTTGTAATGTCCATTCCTCTCCTTGACATACAGTAGAATCTGGGGTAGAAATGACTTGGACTACATACAGTTGGCCCTAAATTCCTGGATGCTCCTCTTGTCTAGATGCATTGGGCCAAAGTCCCTGTTCCCCCCGCGCAGTGAAGTCTATGCCCTTTGTCTCCCAAAGTGTAGTAGCAAATTTGGGCTGAAATTGCATGGACTAGTGCTGTTACTGACATACTCAACATTACCTAATCAGCAATCCAGTGCATCTGGAAGGTATAGTTTGATCGAGATCTACTACTGCCCATAAACTGATCTCTAAGGCTGTTTCTACTCCACATATTTTTTATCTTTTTTTCAGCATTTTCCGTTTTCAGAAACTGCTGAAAAAAATGACTGAAAACAGATCCCATAGACTTTAATAGTAAAAATGTTCTGTAGTCTCCACGGAACGTTATTTTTCCTTCTCATTTGAAACGTGGCAAAAAGCAACAGAGTGAGTGTAGAAAATTCACTATGAAGTCTATGTAAAAAAGCACCCAAAAATGCAAAACGCCAAAAAAAGTAAGTTTTTGAGCTGTTTTGGACATGCACTGGACAAAAAAACTCAGTTGTATGAATGGTTTTAGGATTTGGTTTTCAGTGAGTTTTTTGTCCAATGACCTAGCCTAATAGTAAAAACCTTCAGTACTTTCTACAGAAAGGTGTTTTTTTTCCCCTCTGCTTCCAGTTGTTTTTTGAAACATGTTGCAAAAAATGCCAGAGCGGGGCAGAAAATTTACTGTTGAAGTCTATGTAGACCGCTGGACGTTTTTTGGCGCATTTTTTTTTTAAAGCAGAAATCCACAGTGATTAATGCTGTGTATTTCTGAAAAACAAAAACAAAAAGCTTCAATAAATGCACCAAAAAAAACCATCAGTTTTTGAGCTGTTTTTGATATGTACTGGACAAAAAAACTCAGTTTTTAATGAATGGTTTTATGATTTGCTTTTCAGTGAGTTTTTTTGTTCAATGCTCTGTAGACGCAGCCTAAGGCTATGTTCACACGGCTTATTTCAGAACATATTTACGGCGGATTTCCGATCGTAAATACGTTCTGAAATCCGTTGCAAATCAGTCGGAAATAAGTGTCACTAAAGTGTGGCACGTATTTCGCGATTTATTTACAATCCCCATTTATTATATGGGGTGAATCCGTCGCAAAATCCGGCACAATAATTGACTGGCTAATTGTTTTTCCGGCCGTATTGCGGCGGCAAATCCGCGGCAGCAAAACGGCACGGAAATACTTGTCGTGTGAACGACACGCATTTCCCATTGAAACCAATATTAAATGGCCTGTTACTTATTTGTAACTGATTTCTGAACGTATTTACGATCGGAAATCCGACCATAAATACGTTCGGAAATAAGCCGTGTGAACATGCCCTAAAGCTCCTAACAGTTGTTTGCTGACTCCGGAACAATGAGCATAGTAATGGACTAGATGTTCCTCACCCTAGATCTAATGTGTTTGGTTGCCTCTGACTTTCCCCTGGCAATGTGTCAGAGGAGATAAGCAGCAGGCAGTTGAGCTATTATTTAGAGTTATTATTTAGTCATAGCAATTACTGCCTGGTACCTAAACATGCAAGCATGTTTGACTCTTTATTCATCTATGATAAAGTCCACTTTTCACAGTGAAACTTCCTGTTTGTGGGAGTGTCAGTAGTTCTCCAGCAGCTTTTTACTATGAGTCCCACAATGCACTGCAGTTATAATCTAGGACTTTTATGCACCCGCCCCTTAATTCCCCCAGCACTCTTCAGCCCTGCCCAGTACACCCTTCCATCATCATTCTCAGACATTTACATTTCATGTCCCGGCATCTCTGCTCCAGTTTACCTGCAGCAGGCTGTATGTAGTACGATGCACCAATCAGTAACAAAAGAACAAAAAAAACAACTTTCCTCATCCTATAATATATGGATTACATGTGCAAAGATGTATAATTTGGTTTATATATTTCTATGTATATACTGTACATCCACCACAGCAGGTACACAGTTATCCCATCATTGTAAGGCTATGTTCACACGGCTTAACTGCGGGGCGTGATTACGCCCCGCAATTACGCCGTGTGGCCGGGGGCAGGAGCGGGGGAGTGAGCGGGGGGCCGGCACTTCGCCGGCCCATTGACTTGCATTACCAGCGGCGCGTATACGCCGCTGGTAATTCACATGTCACTTATCTCCCCGCCCGGCAGATTCCCGAGCAGGGAGAGGTGACGTAATCCATAGTTCTCTATGAGAACTGTGGATTACCGTAATGAATGGGCCGTTTTCAGCCCATAATTTGCGCACTTCGGCGCGTAATTACGGACCGAAATACGGCCCATTTTAAGCCGTGTGAACATGGCCTAACTCTTGATTGCTCTGGGGAATGTGGCATCATCCAGCTTTTCTGTACACTAGATAGCCTATCTAGAATCCAAGAAAGGTGGGTGATGTCACATCCCTCATTGCAATCAGTTTTTGATCATGGGAAAGCTGTGTGCCTGTTGTGGGGATGTGGCATCATCCCTGCGCTAAGTGATGTCAGGGCAGCATCTTATGACGCTTTACCCTGGCACCACTACTATATGTAAAAAACAGTAGGCAGACTTTTTTTGACTGCTGCTGGATAATCTCAGAGGCCCTGATGCATATTCAGCCAATCAAACAATGCAAGTCTTCTGACCAGATGAAAAGGTCTGTTTAGCAAAATCAAGACAACATATCCTCCTATCAGAAGAGGTAAAAACAGTACACAATAATGAAGGCATCTAGACTTTAGCAACTGGCAGTGAGGAGGCACTATGAACACATCATTATCAAGGCAAGTGTGTATGTGTCCACATTAGTGTGCAACACCCTCGCCCTCCAGATCTGTACTTGAATGTTTACATTCCTGTCAGCAGCTCTGTTTACATAGTGACTTATGAGTCACTAGAGGCAGCCAGATCTTTCTCTGCTCAGGTCATGTCCACTACAGGGGAGCATTTCTGAACTGAGCCTGACTTCAAAGCACACGCACCTAGTGATCACAAAATGTCCATTGAAGCAGAAGCAAAACCATGTGATCAATGGATGTCACATGGTTTGTAGGAAGTAGGGGAGTAAACCCTGCCTGGTTTTGCAAAGCAGAACAGGTAAATAATTTTTAATGAGTATCAACTACAAAGTTCAATATAATTAAATTGTGAGCCCCTTAACAAATAAAAAAACAGGTTCCCGGAGAACCCCTTTAATGTTATTTGTAAGAAGTTATCACTTGCTGTCTTTTCAAAAATTACATTGACATATCATTCATTATTACTCAGGTTAACCATATGAGATTCCACTCAAATAAGAGAATGGTTCTCTTTGTTGTCTTTGATTGAAAAAAATTGATTTTCAAGAGGAAGCCATTTGTTATGGTTACAAGGGCACGGAGTTTGTTTTCAGATGTTAAAAGTGCAGAATTTTTAAATATTTTTTCATACAATATCAATTTTCTAAAAGTGTATGGTATGGGGTCTCAATGTGGCGCCCGTGAAACATAGGGCGACATGTATGAATTCTGTCACTGACAGGCCAGTTCTAAATAGCTTTAAACGGAACCTGTCACATAGGTTAAGCCCCCCTTGCTGAGGACAGCACAAGATAGTGACAGACCTGCTGTTCCCAGCGCTGTGTCCCTTATTCTGTAAGATGCTGTAGTTTTAGAGCATTTCCCCCTCAAATATTATTCATGAGCAGGTGTTAGCCCTGCCCACTAAAGGCTAGCCCCGCCCACTGACAGTTATTCACATCTTTCTACCTATTCAAAGTATTAGGTTTATCAGTTGAGTTGGGCGGGGCTAGCCTCAGATGGGCGGGGTTTGAAAAAACTGACTTTTTGAATGACTTCTGGCTGAAAACTGCAGATTTGAGCATTAAATACTCTAAAACGACAGCATCTTACAGAATAAGGGACACAGCGTTGGAAACAGCATGTCTGACACTAGCTTGTGCTGTCCTCAGCAAGGGGGTTATAATCTATGTGACAAACACGCAGCAGCGTTCACATGAGCGGTCGCCGATGCGTATTTGCATGTCAATGACATGTCAACAGACGCGAAGCAAATCTGTGAACGCCGCAACGTGTTTAACATTGCCGGCACTGCTAATATTTAGATGCGTGTATGGGTCCGTTCAGATGGACCCAGACACGCAAAATTGGCTGTTCACATGGACACAAGACGCCGTGTGAACATACCCTAAGACACAGCTTTAGAGCTTTCATGTTCTGACATGTTCACTCTCGAACAAACCGTAGTCTCTACGCAGACATCAAGGGAGTCGGTGTGCTACAATATTGGTGAGGGTGTTCGGCGCTGGTGGCTGGCTACTGTACTCTCCAAAGATTGTGAAAATTAAGAAGAAAAATTGACTTTATTGCGTCCTTCTGGTCCAGCGCCATCCTTTGTGTATCCAAGAAAACCAGATATTTTAAAAGTTAACAAAAATCAGATATTAACTCAGGTGGAACCGAACACTATGACAGGCCATACATACTCTGACACAAAAGGAAATGGCCATTGCTAGTAAGCGTTTATGGACAAGATTACATTTCACCCACAAAAAAGTGACAAATTGAGGATAAAACGCCAGTTTAAAAACGTACTATTGTTTTGAATTAGTTCATATTTAAAGAACAAGGCTTTAACTACGTACTATCCTTCTTAAACACTTCATAAATGACATGTTAGTGAAATAATAAAAAAATTTGTTACAGATAAATAGGTGTTAAAAATATTGGTTCTTTTAATCTTGTTTTTTAACAATAATTGGATTAGACTATTTAAAGAAAATCAAACTTGAGGATATAAATCACCTTATTTTCTTTTGGTTTGTTTCAATTAATTCAGGTTGAAAATGCAGAGCAAATTGTGTTTTGATAAATTAAGTTTGTATTTTTTTTCTGGCACTTACGGGATTTTTATTTTTGTGTTTCTTTATTGTTGCATATAGATGTTGAATCCAATAAGTTGTAATTTGAAAAGAAAAAAGGAAGAAACTAAATCAGATGATTCAAAGCTTAACCCCTTAACAACCCTGGACGTATGCGTAGGTCTCAGGGTCGCTAAGGGGCTTTGCTGGGGGATCGCAGGGCGAGCCCGCCACACAGCCACTGGGTGTTAGCAGCTAATACCCGGCGGTTACAGCTCGGGGGCCTCGGCGTCTAAATGAATGAAAAACGGTGCCGCTCACTCTTAACTGTGATCGGAGTACCCGCAGCATAACTACGGGGATCTGATGCCTGGACATGGCAGTGAGATGCCTTGTGAAGGCAACAGATGTCTCCAGTTGATCAATCAGCAAGGTCTCCATTTCCTGCATTTTACTCTCTATTTGGGTAGGTGGAAGGAAAGTGCTGAGTTTTGTTTTGTACCGGGGATCCAGGAGGGTGGCCACCCAGTAATGTTGTTCAAATTTTTATGGCCTTAATGCAGGATCATGTTGGAGGAAATGGAGCATCCAAGCACCATGTGAGAGATGGAGCCTTGATTTCCCAAGCTCTGGGTCGATGGGCACTAGCAAACTGATCTTCCTCATCTTCCTCCTCCCGCCTCAAAATTTGGGGCCAACCTCTTTCCAAGGCAGGGACGTCGGTAACATCGGTGTCTAGGAATACCCCCCTCCTCCTCCTCTCCCGCTGGCCTCCGGCACAGCTTCAACACAGCCCTTACTTGCCTGAGATGATGGCACCCTGAGAGCTAAATGTGCCACCTTGCACTACCCTCGGGACCCCCGAACCACTGCCTAATGAAGACCGATGAAATTGTGAAACTGTTTGGGCCTTGGGGATTTGATGGAGAGAAAGGCTCCGTGTCCGCATCTGTGTCCATCTCCTCCTCCGTCGCCTGGCGGGACCTGTTGTTTCAGAGGGGTCCAAATGATCTTCCAAAACTAAGATCACCAAAATGCCATGCTGACAAGGGCATTGTCCGCACTGACCATTTTTGGTGGCTTCTTCAAAACTGGAAAGGATGGTGCAGAGCTCTTTACACCTGCCTCCACACTCGGGTGGCCTCAACACCCCGAGGTCCACACCGCTGCTTTTTCAGGCCATGTGTCTCTTCGTACTGCGTAATGGCATTGCGCTGCTCCCAAAAATCGCTGGAGCAGTGGAGGGTGGAATTCCAGCGTGTTGCCACGCCCAACAATGAGACGGTTTGACGGGGAGGCCGAGCAGACGCTGCCCCGCAGCCAGACGGGACGCAGCAGGGTGCGAACGGCGGAAGTGCGAACTCAGACCTCGAGCCTTCTTCAGCAGGCAGTCCAGACCCGGGTAGCTCTTTATAAATTTCTGGACGACAAGGTTCATGACTTGTGCCAGGCAAGGGATGTGCTCCAGCCTACCGATCTTAAGGGCGGGCCAGCAGATTTCGCCCGTTATTGCACACCACCTTGGCCTTTGCACAAGATTCTTGTCACCCAGACAGCGCTCGGTCCTCGTTGCGGAGAGCCGTCCACAGCTCCTGACCTGTGTGTGGATGGTCCCCCAAGACAGATTAATTTCAATACGGCCTGGTTTTCTCTGGGCACGTTATGCCACCAGAGGACCTTGGGGAAAGAACCCTGCAAACCCTCCCTGCGGTTTTGAAGAGCGTGCGCCGAGCCTGAGGCCACCGTCACCCCCAGGGATATCCACCCAGCTCACCCAGTGAGCTGTCACAAGATATAGCGGCCTTTGGCCGTGCTTACTAGTCATGTGCGGTGGGTCAGATGGACTTTTCCGGACACAGATGCAGACAACGCGCTTGAAATTTTAGATGAAACGTGGCGGGCCAGGGCAGGGACGGCTTTTCTGGCAAAGAAATGCCTGCTCGGCATCGGTATTGGGGGGCAGGCAAGGGCCATGAAAGGGGGCGGAACCCATCTGTGTCCACCAGACGAAAGGCAACATTTCCAAGGCCAAAAGCCTTGGCAATGCCGACATTCAGCCTTTTGGCTTTGGGAAAGGTTTGGGTTAAAAATGTTTTTTCTGTTCCCAAACCCGGAAGACAGAAGGCTGGCTGCTAGACTGGCCGCTGTACGGCGTGCAGGTCGTCAAACTGGCGGAAGGAGAAGGGTAGGATGGGTCTCTGGTGGGGCTGGTGGGACTCCGGCGACGGTGGAGGCTGAAGGGAGCTGATCCCTGATCATGACTCTGAGAGACATGGGGAGTGAGGAACGCTTGGTGGTGGCGGAGGGGGAGGAGGGGACCGTGGGTGGGACAGGGGTTGGAGGACCGGCGTCGGTCTGGCCTTTTTTGGCCAATGGTTGCCTCCATTTCAACTCATGCATTCGCTGCATGTGACTAGACATGTTGGTGGTGGTTAACCACCTAAGGTTCTTGCCTCTACTTATGCGTTTACGGCATTGGCGGCATATGACATCGCTGGGTGAATCAGAGGCTTGTTCAAAGAAGGCCCAGGCTTGAGAGGTCCTGGACCTTTTTGACGGCGATAAGCGGAGCAGGTTTTGCGCTGACAGTGGCCCGGGGAAAACATATCAGCGGACTTCTGCGACCGCCCTCTCCCTTTTTGAGGCGGAACCCATACTGACACTACCCCATCGTCTACCTCCATCGTCCAGTGATGAAGAAATCGCAAGCAAATTCTGCTGAAAAGACCACGTTGGATCCGCAATGTCGTCATCATCACAGGTGACTTCGTCGTCCTAAAATTCTGCATCCAGGAGCTGCGGGCTACAAGCAAGAGGGACTGCAAAGGCGTTGCCGACCCCCCGGGATTTTTGCCGATTGACTGGCTTCCTTCTCCTCCTCTGATGGCATCAGTAACGGGGCGTCAGAGCAGAGAAAATCATCCTCTTGGCCTCTTGATCTTTTAACAGCCTTCTGACCCAACCGCATTTTGTCATCAAAGAGGTCTTCAGAAAATGGATTATCCACATGGTGGGTACACGAGTTGATATTTGGGCTGCTTCATGTTGACGGATGCTGGTGATGCTGATGACGACATTTGTGGCCGTGACCCGGGAGAACGAGGAAAGGTTTAAGACTGCTGGATGCAGGTTGCATTAACCACTGAAGGACAGATTGGCGACGCGTGTTTTGTTACTGAGATTCACAGGCCCTGACCCAGCGATGACAGGCCTGACGGTCCTGCAACTGATGTCGGCTGGCATGCGTGTTGTCGCCAGCACTGGAAGGAGCACCCTTTTTCTCGTACCTCTACCTCCATGTCCTACCCCCCTCTTTGCTCGCTTACCACCAAAAATTTTCTCCATGTTCAGAAAATAAAAATTTGAGAAGGATGGAAGATTTTTTTTTGGAAAGTCTCTTTTTAAAAGACGGCAAAACAGCTTTTTCTCAAACCCCTAAATAAAAAAAAATTTGCTGGATTCAAATATAACTCAAAGTAGACTACCCAAAAAAGCTGGCGGGCCCCCAAAAGTGAAAAAAACGATCTGAAATGTATTCGGTAATAAAGGTATTTTTGGGCACCTATCAATTCACCGTGGTAACTACACAATTGTTGGTTAAAAATTTTAACGGCAAGTGCTCCCCCCCAAACAAATCTGGACTGGGCCCAAAAAAATGCAAAAAAACACGATCTGTAATGTAAAACTGTATAAAAAGGTTTTTTTGGCACCCCTTTAACACCTGTGGTGACTACAAAATTAAAATATTCACATTTAAGTGCAAGGTGCCTCAAAGAACAAAGTGTAGTGCCCAAAGTCAAAAAAACACTTCTGAAATTTTATTGGTTTTACAAGGTTTTTTTGGGACCTACAACCTGTGCAACTTGCTGGATTTTAATTTTAAATACAAGGGTGGATAATCAACAAAGGGGGAATGGGGAAAATTGAAAATTGAACACCATCGAATGTTACTGATAATAAAAATGGAGTTTGCACCTAACAGAAGAGACCTGCTGCGACTACAATAAAGTGATGTTGTATCCTATAAGTTGCAGTCTGGCTGCCCAATATCCAGAAATATAACAAGAATAGAAAACTAGTGTTAATAATAAAGCTATTGCTATGTCAACACTAAGTCTTGGTGAACTTTATATCCATTATACTTTTATAAGCTAGTCTTGATCGCTCCGCGGGGGCCCCCCCCTTCCGCTCCCCCCCGTGACTTTACAGCGTAGAGCCCTTTAAAATTCTCTACCTATATATATACAATCTTCCAATTTCTAATCTTAACTAAATTGGCGTAAAGGACAACAGCAATAGATAATGGAGGTTTCGCTCTGTGAAGAAATACGATAATTTTCGCTGAGCAGTTTGTACACAAGTGCAGAGACGCACGTTCCTTCTGCTCTGAGACGCTGATTAGATCACAGAGGTGAACAGGGAAACGCTGTGTCTAAGTAAAACGAGGAGCATGTGAATTATCCACCAATCGCGAACCATAGCCCCATGCGCCAGGTCATGACGTCCCACACACAACACACCTCTGCTCAATCAGTATCTGATTTGCTGGCCGCCTAAAAATACAGGAGAGCCGAAAATGGCGCGAACTATACTATATGATGCAACAGATTTTAACCTAAATTATCCATGATACTAAAAAATATCCGATCAACCATAAAAACTGTGCCGATATTCTAACTTATTATCGATAAAAATCGTGCTCAACACACTAATAATGGGGAGAATAATGGTCACATCATGGTGGCCTCTAATGCCCCCGTTTTAATAGCTCCCCATGACCGAGATTTTAGCCATGGCAGCTGCTGTCTGACACTGGCTGCTACAATTAAGTTTACTGATCCACACAGGATTTCCCAAGTCCTTTTCCATTCACTTTATAAAACCCATTGTTTTTCCCCATTTAATATGTAATCAAGTAATGGATATCGCTTCTCCGCAATGTGCATAATCCTTTCATTTATCATGTTAAACTCATCTGCCAATCCCTGCCCCAGTGTGTGCCTCCACTTATCCAGATCCCTGTGTAATAACACATTATCCTCTATTGTGTTCCATTCTCCATTGTGTTGCATTCTTCCTTGGAAAACAGCTCGAGCTCAGTGAGGCTGAATGGAGTGCGTTTGTGAACAGCAGTTTTTACAGCTCTTTCCCAAACCGATACTTCGATTGGATTCAGGTCTGGAACTTTGACTTGGCCAATTTTAACCCCTGGATACGTTTATTTGTGAACCATTCCATTGTATATTTTGCTTTAAGTTTTGGGATCATATGTATCTTTGTTGGAGCGATAAATCTCTGTCCCAGTTCTCAAGGTCTTTGCAGACTCAACAGTTTTCTTCCAGAGATGGTCCTGTATTTGGCTCATTCAATGTCTCTTCCCATCAAATTTTAACCATCTCCCTGTGCCCTGTGAATAAAAGCAGGCCGCCCCCCACCTTCTGATGCTGCCACCATCCATGTTTTGAAACAGTGGGGGAATGATGTGTTCAGGGTGATGAGCTGTTATTTGGCATGTTACATAAACAACCAACCTATCGTTTTGCCATGTGGCCAAAAGTTAGATTTTTGGTTTCATCTGACCAGAGCACCTTCTTCCACATGTTTTTGTGTCTTCCCCCAGGTGGCTTGTGGCAAAACTTTAAACGCAGACTTTTTATGGAATATATCTTTGATTGAAATGGTGCTTTCTACACTCTCGCCACACTTCCATAAATTCCAGGATTGTTAGTGTAACGACTGATTGATAGTCCTATAGGACAAGACTCTCCCACCTCAGCCTGAAATCTCTGCGTTCATGCCAGTGATCCATTAGGCCTCTTTGGCTTCATCTCTGATCAGTATCCTTCTATCCATGTTGTGTAGATGAAAGTTTACTAGGGACGGTCCGGGGTCCTTGTTAGATTTGCCAGTGGTCTTATATTCTCATCCTCCATTTGCAATACGATCGCTTGCACAGTGCTGCCTTGGGATGTTTTAACCCACTAAGCCCCAGGCCTGTAAAGTCAATAATGACCAAACATATTTTTAGTTTTTGCCGTCTTGGCTTTCACCTCGTTGTAACTTTTTTTTTTTCAAATTGTTTTTATAGTTCAAACTCTCGATGAAGAAATTTTAACACAAACGATACTTTTCAAATCAATACTAAAAACAATAAGGTGTTGATCCATTAATACAATTCAAGTCCATGTCCTGAGAAAGTAAACAAAAACCTCGATCAGATTTGCGATGCCAATCCTATGGCAGGCCTTTTTGATTTTCACCCTCCGCCACAGCCGTTTCCAGCGCGGGTCCCAAGAAACCATCCCAAACGCAGTGAGTAGTTAGAATTTCCCTACAAAGAGAAGTTTATCATCGGTGTTCTGTAGTTGCCGTGGGCAGTCAAAGAAGCCTCCCACCCTCTCCACCCCGTCCATCAGCGTCACTTTTCCTCTCCGTGGATCTCCACCTCCCCCCCCTCACCCCCCCCCGATCCTCATATAAGTCTTTCCAGGAAAGGAGTCTACAAGGTATAATATGATCCTTTGGGTAACAATTCCGTTGAATGAATTCCGTCCCCCCTTATTTCCCTTAAATAGTAGATTATTTCCTATACTTATATCAGTTACATATTAAGTACCATTGATTCCAATGTGTTTCCTGAAGGGAGTTTAACCATCATGTAGGTGTCCGCGTGCTTCCTTCTGGTACATCTACAAAGGTTTCCCTTTCCCGACAATTGTTGGCTCTGGGGTACCAATGTGTTCATCCACAACAGGTAACGCGCAGAGTATTTCCTCGCGTTGATGGAAAATATAGCTATGATTTCCCCATAATTGAAAAGAATTTCCTCACTCGTTTTTCTTTGTGCTGCCGTATGCCTCAATCCAGTCCATCCGCAGTTATAAACAGCACTTCTTCTAAAAATTGCTGGAATGAAGTCCGGTGGGCTGGAGCCACACTTGAAAGTGTATTGCTGTTTCCGTGTCTTGCTGCATCCATTACATGCAAAAACTTAGTATTCTCTAGTAGGTGCGTTCAAGGTAGAGGGCCCCCGCGACTCGGCACCCAAATATCGCCCATGTTGGGCCGCTCCCCGACACTAACTCCACACTAAAGCATTCCCTTATGCATCTTCAAACCATTTCCCAATAATCGTCTTATTTCGTGGCAATCCCAGAGTGCAATGATAAGGTCCGCCCCAGTAGGCACCGAGCACTTAAAACAGCGCCTAGATAGAATTTTCCCATTTTAAATCCCTTTATTGAGGGTCTAAATATGCATTGGGATGACCTTAGGTCCATCTCAATATATCGTTGTGGGAGAGGCATGAACTTATGAAGATGCATATCGCTTCACCAAAATATGTATGTGTAGTCAGAGGCTCTGGATCTACTTTCTCTAACCCACTTGCCATAGCGTAGAGGGGAGGAGCTTCGTAATCCACGTGTCTAAACAAAAAACATCTCTGTATATGCGTGATAAGTGTGAACATTCTATGTGGGCGAAAAGGATAGCATTGTTTGAAACTATAAATCCCAATTCCGCCTCTACGCCAATTGTCTTATGATGGTTTTGTACAATAACTATGGCTTGGAAAAAATTGAAAGAAAGGGTGACATTAGATTAGAGGTGTACACGCCTCTGTACTTCGCCATATGAGAGGGGTTGACGATTACACGGTTAATCCAATGTTCAAGGTACCTGATTCCCTGTCTGTAAAAGCCAAAGGAAGTGTATGAGCTCGGCTTCCCTCCAGAAAACCAGGGTAGAGAGACAGTGACAGATGCAAAGAAAAATTTGTGGTTCATATGCAAATTTGTTTGTCTAATTTACCCAGTCCCTCCAAATTGGCATCATAAAATTTTATTCTGGAGGTTTCGCCCTGGTGTATCTGCTTAATGTAGATGTAATAGAGAGACATCAATAGAGAAATTGTTCGAGGAGGAATAAGCGTTCCCAGGGTACTACTCGTAAACACCTTCCGTGATTCTCTGCCTCCAGTCTGCCCATATATACCATCCCAACTCCATCAAATTATAATTTTCTTATGCTGGGAAACCCAGCCACCATTAGACCTTTGGGTTGACATAGGAATATTGAGCGGATTTATTTGCCCGGCCATTTCCACTCCAATATAAAAAGTAACGGTACATGGCGTGAATTTTGTCTTAACATCTGTTGGTCCGTATTAAAGGCGAGGAGCAGCAATCTAAAGACAAACTAGGGGGCAGCCTGTGAAAACTCCACCAATCTTGATTATTTCGCTCTCCCATAAATGTTAAGAGGCAGTCCGGCCATGACTTAGTTGTTTAGTGATGTGCCGCGGTGTTAGTGTATGCTATCTAGATTGTTGATGTAGAGCGAGTGAGATCTCTTGTGAAGCAGAACTCCCAGTACCGTTATAGAGGCGTGCACCAGTGTATCTTACATGCCGATGACCAATTCGGTCTGGCCGAACCCTTCAAAGGAACCCTCAGCCCCTACTTTTATCTACATTAATTTCATATCCTGAGCAGCTTCCCTTATTACTTGCTATTTACCCTCAGGAACGCTAAATAATGACTGTCTCTGATCTTTAATCATAATAAGGAGTCATGCTGCGTAGGCAGACAATTTTTTATATCTCCGTTGTCCACTTTTGTACTAGCCCTGGAATAATTGGCTCTGGGAGAAATAATAAGTAGTGGGTCCATCATCATGAGAGGTCAAATAATATGGTTGACAAGGGTCACCTTGTCTTAACGACCCCTAAATAAGTCTATACTTTGTGTCACACGACCGTTAAGGGTATCAATGAACGTGAACATGCCTCCGGTTATAAGGTGTTATGATCTAAATTCAGGAGAACTGGCCAAAACCCCCTCCTGCCAGTGGCGACCAGAAAGGCCGACGGAGACTTGTCCGAAGACGCTTTTTCAGCCTGTCGAGACTTGAGGAGCATATGATGTTGTGATGCGATACTTCTTGGGCCGAGCCGTGACCGGCATGCCGCTGACCGTCCATCCTGACATTTCGAGCCGAGTTCTCGCCAGATACAAATCCCGTCTGGTTATTGGGTGGGTGAACAAAGATCCCGTAGTAGGTAAATGTTTGGAAAGCGGTTAGCAAAATTTGTAGCTAAACGCTATATAATCATGATTGAGTACAGAGATGTGCCTATAGGACGTTAGGAGATCTGGATCCCTATATAGGTTTTCATGATCAAACGGGGTCCAGAATTCGAAGGAAGGACTCCGGACCCTTGGAACGTAGAAAATACATTGTGAATTAATCTCGGTCAGAGCGGGGCATTCAGGTTGTATTAGGATTTTATAAAATTCGGAGCTTGGATAAGCCGTCTGCCCTGTGCGTCTTTTCCGTTTTGTAGAGTCCGACTAATTATAAACACTATGCACCTCCTCTACCGACACTTCCCCGCTCCAAATTGTGCTCGCTGTTATTTACCCCTACCAGACCGGGGGGCCATTTGAGGAGCCATCTAGAATGTCGATCCGTAAATCCAATCTGTGGGGTTGGCACTGTAATAAGTCCTCGTGAGTAATATTTAATTGAACGTCGCCTTCTCTATATCCATTGAATCTTTAAGATACACGCCTGTGTGGGGGCATTTTATTGATTGTGTTGTAATAGGGGCGTTGAGATATTCCATGGCGCGATCATTTCTAGCCAGATTGCACTCTGCCTCCCTCCCCATACTGTAAAACCTATGTTTTGCGTGGCTCTGACATGCCAGCATCATCTGCCTGGCCCTGCAGGAATTGCCTCAGTAATATTCTTTTGTGCCTCCTTAAATTTCTCAGTTTGTTTGTGGATGTGGCTGCGGTCATATGCACCACCTGAGAGCTACTTTCAGTCAAGCGCGAGTACCCCGCGTGAAGTGAGTTTTTGAATTGTATCCTATCTGGCCTATCGGCGTTTAGCGCTATACATTACTGAATTAAATGTGTCCCCTAAGGACAGCCTTGGCCGTCAGCCATAGCAACCGGGTGGAGTCACCTTCGTTGTATTCTAATTATCACTAGAAGATTTATGCCATGGACACGCAGGAAATACCAAACATCTCTGATCGTATAGATAGCTTAGGGAATTCCATGTTCTGTGTGGCATCTCATGTAGCATCAGTGGTGCCGAGTTTATTTTGATGCTATAGGTCCATGATCTGAGATTGATTATCGATAGATATCCGAGCTACCACCTTCGCAAAACATAAGGATGTTTTAGAACCAGCGCCAAGTGCGATACGAGAGAAGTTATCATGGCGCTGCCGAGTGAGCACGAGTTGGAGACCTATCGGCGGGATATCGCATCTCTCCATGGTCGTAAGACTCCCAGCCGGTGTCCATGTGCAGCAACCGTATTGACGTGGAGTAATTGTTTCATGTTCCCGAGTAGTGGCCTGACCTGTCCCAACTGGGGTTGAGCTAGCATTTAAAATCAAATCCCTAAGATTATTAAGTTTTGTGTCGGTTCCCTCGTGAAGCATATGAAACCCCACCAACCTACTTGCAAAAAATTGGTCATTTGGGACTGATTTTGTGGGGCATATAAGTTAAAAATTGCGTGGGTACATCCAATGTCGCTATCATCACCCTAATGTAAACAATAGCGCCTACGACATGCAGCATGCTGTTCCACAACCTCTATGTAACGAGACCTTTTAAAATAGTATTGCCACCCCTCTTGATTTTGGATTTGCTAGTGTGGCTACCACCGGAGGTGCCCAACCATGGCGCCCCGTACAGAGTGATAGTTTGCCTGTCCCTCCAGTGAGTCTTCCTGGAGCACATCACGTTCCGCGCTATTAGCTTTTTCAGCTGGAAAGGGACTTTCTCTACTGTCTTTCTCTGCGTGCTTTTCTGTAAATTAAGGCCCTGAGACATATCCATGAGATTATGTTATTTAACCTGTGGGGGAACTCCATCCTCTTCAGACCCTAAGATAGGACTCATCCTTTTGTCCCGAAAAGGGGTTTATTAAAAATATAATGAACTGGAAGTCGATGGGTGGCACTCAGTGCCCCAGCAGAGCACCCAGACCCCCACCTGGCATAACCAGGGGGATAGCCCTCAACGTAGCCCAAGTGATGGGAGAATCCGGACAGACGCCACCCCCACAACAACCACCAAATAACAAGCTTGCGCAACATATGAAACTCGTACGATCATTGACAGTTAAAGTGTAAATAAACAGGAGCTATAAAATCGCTAAGCAACCCCTATTTTATTAGACAAAGTATCATAGTATTAACTTTCTCTCTACACCATAAATTTTAGAATCTTTTTATAACTATTGTGTGAAACTCAGCACATTAGTAATTAACGCCCGGGGAGTGAGACCATATCCATCAAATTCTAGCCCACCCCAGGAGGAAGAGTCTGTTTCGCTCCTCCGGTGTCTCATAATGATGATGGGCAGTGGCCATTTTTCGTGTACTGCTGAGTATCGCAGGTAATGGCCCCCCAGGCTTTTTGAAGCGCACAAAATGTATGTCGAGTTGTTAGATGTACGACAAACCACATGAAGCTGCCTTCTCTTCCTCTTAATAGACACTTGCACGTAAAAATCCTGAAAAATCAAGATCTTTACCCCTTGACCCCTCGCACTGGCCATAGGGGTAAAAGTCGTGTCCCTCTTTCTGTCTATAAGCTTATCGTAGAAATTGCTCATTGATAGCCCAAATTTGTGTAACGTCGTGCTATAATAGGGGTCTGGGTCGTCACCTCTGTTACTCCACGACTTCCCAGCCTGTGTGACCCCATCTCAACCCTAAGGGTGTCTCGAGGAAGGTGGTCCAATCGAGAGGCCGGACTTGCCAGAGATCTGCTTAACTAGGTTACAAGGGGCTAGCGTGATCGGGTGGTACCTGCTCAGTGCACTTCCTATGTGTATCACAGATTAGGCGGCGCATTCCCTATTCTCCAAGTCATCCAGGTTTTGCCTTCAAGGCTATCTCCGTGTGATTACGTGGTTAGAGAGAAGCAGTACACTTCCACCCGAGTGACATCCTCCTCTATTGACACAATCCCTGCTACTCCAATCCGACGAATTCTCTGCGACATTGGCCGTGATCTGAGAGGGCTGCATTTTTTACATTGAGGCCTGTGTATTAGGATCAATTCTTCTCTGTCTAGTACTGCAAAATGAGATTTGAAACCTCCTTTGCCAAGGGAGATAGGGCCGTGGGGTGTTTTGGTTAATCGCTCAGCGCTTGGAATGAGGTTTGTGAGCTACTATCTATTTGGTCTGCGCCATTCACATGGCCACCTGACTGTGACGTAGCCATCCTAGATGGTTTTAAGTTGCCAGATATGGTACTTCGTGCCCGGTGTGGCAGTTGCGTTCTGGCTTATGAGGGCAGAGTCGTGGCGTGGTGGGGGCTACCTTTCCGGCTGAGGATCTTGTTATTCTGTTTGGAGTGTTCTTATAGACGAACTTGTCCATACTCCCCCGGGGCTTTCAGAGGAGCGGACTTCGCGGCAGTTGCCCTGATGTGGGTGACTCTGAGTGGGCGATTACTGTGTTGCAGACGCCTACTATTAGGATGGAGTATTGATCAAGAACTATTGAGAGAGCAGAGGAGACGCTAAGTCTCTTTACATCACTTATCAGCTAAGTGAAAGGGGGAGAGATGAGTCAGGTTGCTATGGAATCTTAGACCCTACATTCACATCTTGAATACAGGTAAGTTATCAAATATCAAACCCACGTGTGGCAACACCGTGGTTTCTTGTTTGTCTATTTTGGAATTCCCTGTATATTAGCTTGGGATTGCAGGTAATATAACAGTGATCTCTAGTGGTGAGAAGTGATATTGCACCCCTATATCGTATACAGCTGTTTAGCTTACCCCTGTGTGAGGACGTCTAGGCGGTTTTAACTCCGCCGGAGCTGATGAAATACGATCACCCACAAATATCACACTTCACCTGTTTCAGTAAAATGACAGTTACTGATGTGAGATCAAATGAGTTTCAAGCTAATGCGTGTTAGCCTGCCTAACAGGCCACTGGAATGTGGATGGAGTGAATGAATGTCCCGAGCAACTCTTGAAGTCTCAATTATCAACATCTATTGTCTGGTTTCCCTGACCCTAAGAGGGGGGAACTCAACAAAACCGGCTGATGACCACAAAGTACCCGCAAGGAGTATAAAGATAGGGTCAGTCTCTCTTCTTACTAGCTCACGATGTACTCAAGTCTTGCTAGTACCGTGTAGTGTTCTTGCCGTACAGAGTTATTGCTCTAATGGGTAAGCTCCTTGCATCCTCCAAGTGTACAGTCACTCTGCCTTCGGGGCTGTGAGGGGCAGCCCAAAGTCTCTGGCCCTCACCGTTAGCAAGTCTGGCCGCTGCAGCACTATGTTGCGTTGACAGGGGGGTACAGCAGTGGCAGTGCAGTTTAAATCTGCGACGACCAGGCGGTTACTCTCCCCGGCGTCCCTGAGTCGGGGGGCTGATACAAAAATTGGTCACATTGGGGGCCTCCCGATATGTCTCCTGGGGTTCCCCACAGCAGTCCTCCCCAGCTATAACTCACCGCGCCAAGTATAATGGATCCGGAATTCAGGTGTCGGCTCCCTGACGTTTGGCTTGCCGACCACAGCTTGCCAGAGGATGTGTGGCGCGTCCCTCTCAGTATGGAGTTGGCTGTCCCCCTTTCTCTCTCGCCTGCTTCCTCTGATTGTCGTCAGCAGGCTCTCCGAGACCGCCAGTCCCGCTCCTTTTCACCCAAACAGCCTGAGCGAAGTGGTGACCTTTCACGGGCCTGCGTTACGCACTAGGCAGGCGGCCCGTCCTCTTTGTCCCGTCAGCAGCGCGTGACCGTGATCTCGTGCTCACCGCGAGCCTTAGGCGCCGCGTCAGTGCTAGTCGCGCGCGACCCTCACCAGCGGGGGTATCCGCAGATTCCTCTGGTCACCTCCGCCGAGGCACTTTTACTTCTGGGCATCGCCGTCTGTTGGTGGTACTCGTCTCTCGCCAATGCCGCCACGTCTGCCTGTATCACTGACAATAATGCGCCTGGAACAGATTGCTCCAGGCCGGAAAGGTTACGCGGTCTTTTGTGCCTCACCGGCCGCGTACTCTGGTCTACATTCTTGCCCGCGAGCGCCTGTCAGCCGTGATCCCCGCTGCGAGGTTGGGGAGGCCTCTCACCGCCTCCTTCAGGCTCTGGGGATCCACTCCGTGGCGACGCGGCCAAGTTCTTTCAAGGCAGACTATCGCGCGTCTAGGTTGTAACTTTATTATTTTTTTCAATGAACGCGTGTATTAGCCTTTGTCTCGTTTTATTGAGACCAAGTTTGTACTTTATGGGAGAATAGTTGAACTCTTTTTATTGATTTTTATTTTTTTTACAGCCATTCACATTTTCCACACTTAATAACTTAGTTGAAGGAATCTACAGATTGATTACTGTCGTAGTGATACTAAATATATGTAGAGTTTTTATTGTGTGAATATATGCACATTTATTTTTGTTTATTTTTTTATTCTATTTATTTTTTGTATTCTATGTCTTTTTTAAACACTTATTTTTATATATTTTGTACCTTTTTTTTTTTTTTTAAATCCCATGAATTGGAGAAGCCGATTTTACATGTTTTATTTTTTTTATTACACTTAGTAATTTAATAGCATATTCATATAACAAATACATTTCTAATCCTAGTGTATCATCTAACACAGGCAGTGATCAGACAGCACACAGTCTATCCTGTTCACTGAGGCTTAGTGTACCACAGACAGCCCTTGTGTCTACTCTAGTGTCCCCCAGGGCTGACTGTGCAGCCTTTGCCCGGGCTCTGGTTCGTGGTCACCGAGGGAGGTATTCCGAACACCTGACAGAGCAGGTAAAAACCCTTTGATGTGACGATCCCCGCAAATCAAAGGATTAAGTCATCGGGGTGCGGGGGTTTCCCCGCTCCCAGTGCCGCAGGAGATGCTCGGGATTCCAAGTGCTGTGAGAAAACAGCCGCATCCAATGGCTGCAGCGGCGCCCGGCGCCGCTAACCCCATGTCTGCAGTGTACGTCAATAGACGTCGACTGTAGATGAACGTACCGGCGACCCCCAGCCGCCTTACAATAGTCGTTCGGGGGATGTTGCGTGCTAAGGTGTTAAAGTGTTTGTGAAATCTTATTGTATCTCAAATCCGGCTATATAAACTTCTCCAACAAATTATGCGAGCTGGACGCTGCCTGAGTTGTTACCTTGGTCTTCATGAGAATGTAGGTCAGCATCATTAAACAGAACCCTGATGACTTAGTCCAGAGGCGAAAGATGCATTTTAGAGTCGGAAGGTACATAGGAATACAACAGGTGGTATTTATATTTATCAGTCACAGTCATTAAGGTACAACATTGGATCATTCAAAAGATCCTCACTGTGAACTTTGTGGAGTGAGTTTGTTGCTGCACTGAAAAGAAAAGGTGGCCTAATAATTTAGTGCACTCGCCTCACTTTTCCGTTTGTTTTTTTTTTGTTTATTTTCCATAAAAAAGTTTTTAAATATGCCAATACATATCTTCCACTATCCTAATTGAGTCCCACTTGATTGGTTCTATCACAACCAAGAAAATATAAAATTTTTATATCTTGGTATGATTGTTCTTTGATGTCGAATGTGGCAAAAGGTTGAAAAGTTCAAGGGGGCCGAATACTTTCACAATTCACTGCATTAGCATATTCATGCATGCTAATACATTACTATGTGAAAAAGTGTTAAATAGTTATCCCTGTATAGGAATAAAAAAAAAAGTAAAAGAAGAAAAAAAGTGTAGGAAAAAAGTTCGGTGAGTTCTAACATTACATGAAAAAAAACCTTAACACACATTAGTAACGTGCACGACCATAATAGACCTGTGTATCATTAAACTATCCAGATTTTCATGGTGAAATGTGAATGGTATAAAACAAAAGTAATTCTGTTCAACACTGCAAACATTTTTTTTTTGCTAATTCTACAGTAATTCATTTGTAAAGTTAAATTATGCCCCCAAAATACTTCTCCCATATAAAACAAGTCCTCGTACAACTGCGTCAATGAAAAGATAAAAAAAAGTTACGACTGTTGACACGCAAGGAGGAAAAAACTACAAAATGTAGCTGCTCTTATAATCTTTTTGCAGGGCCCTATGGGTTAATATTCAGAGAATTATCTGGTGACTGGTGTAGGGTAATTAGGCTGCTTTCACATGGAATGTTTTTGGTGCGTGTTTTTTGCAGAAATGCACAGAATTTTTGCTGTGCTATTTCTTGCATAAAACCCAGCACCAAACTGCTTGCTTTGTGTGAAATGCAACCACATAATGAGGTTCCCGATCTTCAGAAAGGGCTCTAGGTCTTGCTTAAGTTTTTTTTTCCACCACTAAGCAGTATTATTGTGGAAAAAAAAAAATTGAGATCTCTTAAAGTGGTTGATCATTACATTAAATGGTGTCTTCATAGCTAAGGGAACATGTAAAACAAGCAACTGATTGCAATTGGATGATGTCGATTTAGCAAAGCGTCTTGTTTTCAAGGTCTCCTTTAATCTTCAATTTTCCTGTAAACACTGATCCCCATTGCCGGTCGATTACCTCCTCCAATCATATATTGGCTGACTGCTTTACCTAATTTACATTCTGTCGAGCCTCCGTTCTATTCACTGAGCGTGCAATCCTGCCTCTCTTACTCAGAATAAGGACCGGCAACATTTTACATCAGCCAGCATGCTCACAGTAAACACTGCAGCTGCTTCTTCACAATCAGAAAAACAGCAGGCTTAATGCTGGGCTGTCAATGTAAACATAAAGGGAGACAGATCTGTGCTGGCTCTGTAGAGTTCAATAGAAGGACTGGTATCAACTGTCAACATACCTCGCAAGCTGTGAGAGGAGAAATAAGATCAGGCTCGAGATTCGATAAATGACTGTATAGACTGAATGTCAGGTGTCTATGTACACAAACTGCTCTTACAAAATAAGACTGCATAGGAGATGAACACACAGGTGACGATGTGCTAGAGCATGAACAGGATGAAGGGGGGGATGAATGAGACATCCCCCTTCAGTTAAAAAACAACCCATTTGTGGGGGAGGGGTAAGAAATGCCCCTGGATTACATAGATACAGCACGGGAACTGATGAAGGCGATACATCCCCTTTACGGGGTACATTTAAACAGTAGTAATGTGACAGAAGAAATATATATAAGTGGATAGACTGGCATGGTTGATTTTAATACCAAGTTTGTTAAAACCCACCTGATTTAATTTGTGTAGATAAAGAGATTCAGTAAACTACAGAATTAAAACCTTGCACAAGAGTTTGTAACCCACAAAAGGAGATGGTAAGATTGATTCCTTTTTAATGGTTCCCAGTTTGTTGTATACTGGGTTCACTTTAATTCAATTTATTTATTAATGATATAGGGGAAGGGATTAATAGCACTGATACTATCTTTTTAGTTGATACTGAGTGGCTATATACTAAATGTGCATGGACGGCTATCATGATTTGCAAGCAATTTGAGACAGTGTGTCTAGGCTTCACTCTTTTCCATATGAAGTTACAGACACTATGTAACTACATAATTTCATGTAGTTATATGGCCTAGGGCACAAAAAGATTGGGAGAATGGCTTGTAGAGCACAACACAAAACAGCATGAGAAAGTAATCAACCTGCTTGAAGCAATGTCCAACGTAGTAAAAGTTGACATGGACTTCTGGGACAGGAATATATTTCTTATGAAATAATTCAGAAATACCCTGTTAGATATCACTGAAGATAATGTATGGGTTCTTAGGCTATGTTCCACACTGCACCTATATGATTACATCTGATCTCCGGCAGATACACCATTTATTTTTTTTCGATTTTTAAAAGGGCCGGAGAATACGATCGAACAGTGGTGGTTGCCATAGACGGCAATATAAAAGACGAGTTTTGCTTTGTCAAAACAGCGTCGATCTTTCTCTGCCCTATCTATTCGTCAAGCGGCGAGTAATTATTATAGCCTGTTTATAATACAGACCGGTGCTGTCTCATCTTCTTGACGTCATCCCATACAAAACAATTTTATGGGGTGGGCGACGGGAAACGAAATAACGGCCGAGTCAGCTTTTGCGACAAAGCGATAGACTAAAACTCGCGTGTTCCTGCATCAGAGAGAAGAACGGCCGCTGATCTAAGGGCCTATTTATTCTCTGAAGGCAGTAGACATAGCCTTAAACACATTCAAACTCGCATGCAAAATGCACCATGTGAACCCAGCTTGAGGGCACCTTCTCCCTTCTATTTCGCATATGGGTTTTTTGGTCAAAACACTAAAACCGAAAACGAAAACTTTTCAGATGACTAGCAACCTATTTTTGTTTCCATTAGTCCATCAGGTTTTTATGCAGATGTTTTGTGGCATTTTCTGCGAATAGAAAAGTGTATTGATTGTCACAAATCATGTGATCAATCATGAATTGTGATGTGGAAAAAGGCATAAAAATACAACACCCCCGCATTCTAGCCTTTTTTTTGGTGGAGGAAAAAAAAACAATGGCAGTGTAGGGAGAGATAAACTCTACCAACTGAAAACATAAATGCTGCATTTGGAAAAAACTGCTACTGACAGCAAATGCATATACAGAAAGCAATGTCTGCAATGCATTTTACATTTGCCTATTAATTTTCAGCTAACATCTGGTCGCTCACTGCCTGAGAAAAAAACGGATTTGTTTTTAGTAGCATTTTCTGCAAAGTGTGAAACTGCCTTACGAGTGAACCTGCACTGGCTTGTGTTACACAGAGTTTGTGGGGAAAACAGCAGGTTTTTTGTTGCAAGTGAAGGAGACTTTAGGATGAATGCACAAGGGACAGATTAAGTGCAGAAATTTTACAGATTGTGCAGATTGTACTCCTTTCAATTAAGGGGGTAAATTTGCAGTTAATCCACACTCGAAAGTGCCCTGCTGTGGATTTAAACATCTGCACTGCAGGTTGATTTCCATGCCGAAAATTACCTGCCACATGTTCATGGGAATTCTAAAATCCCATCCACATGGCTTGTACTGTAATCCATGCTAATTTTCCATGGCCATTTCTGTGCTGAAAATATGTAGCAAATCTGTCCTATGTGCATTTACCTTTTTTATAATATTTTTTCATTACTTATATAAACGGATTATGCTTGCATTTATGTTTAGTATTTGCAACAATTGGTGAGATTTAAACCAAAGTGACCTTATGTAAGATATCGGCTCCGTGTTGGAATGGTGAACGAATGAATGATAATTATTTTATTACAGTTTCTTAGTTGTAAAATCAACACTCACACTTGATTAAATACTAAGACATTTTATGCAGAGAGCTTGCTTATTTCTGGTGGGGTAAAGAGATGATTGATTGACATTAACAGGCCTGTATGGTAGTTGTGTTAAGTTTAGTTTATTGCTCTTGTGCTATCAGAATGTTAATGTTTATATTAGTTTACAATATCACAAATGTTTAAAGCATTTAACTTTTGTTTTGCAGAGAGCAGGATGCCTGTTCAGGATATACCTTCTGTTACCAGCAGGGGGCATGTGGACAGCACTTCTGATTTTGTTGTGGACTCTGCTTACTACAGTAACTTCTATCAGCCACCGCTCTATCCCTATTACAACAGTCTGTACAATTATACACCCTACCAAATGGCTATGACTGCTGATCCTACAAGTACTGGTGATCTGAGTGCCATAGGTGGAGCGCCAATAAAGAACACTTTTAGGAGCCTCCCAGCTGCTTATGTCCAGTCCCAACCAGGAAATCAGTGGCAGGTAAAGGAAAGCAAAATCACAAAATATTTGGTTAAAGAGCATCCATCACCAACTTGCTCCTATTTTTTTCCTTAAAATGATAAATGTGTACACATCTTCAGCATTATGAAAGGATTATTTTCATTACATTTAGGGCGACATGTCCGAAAATTGGTGTCACAGCGGCACGTTTTAGGCACATTTAAGTGTAAAGTGCGCCTGAAAGTACGATATTTTCAAAAATCTGGCTGCTGGTGTACCTTGGATAGTAAACGTAATGCGCCTAAAAAAGCGCATTGAGCCGAAAAAGGGGCATTGCGCAATCGCGGCACTTCTAGTGTATGTATCACTGCTAGTGTATGTAGTGCGCCTATCAAGGCGCATAACGTATCATTACCAGTGCATGTAATGCGGATCAGTAGGTGCATTGCGCTATGGAGGCACACGGCGTATCATTGCTGCTATATGTATTGAACCTTTTTAGGTGCATTACTGTGTGTCGTGTCTGGCGTATAATGCGCCTAGTTTTGGTGTATGAGTAAAATCAAGTAAAAACCCGATAGTTGACCCACTAAAAAAAGCCAACAACTATACGGTTCCAAAATAGCGCAGAGACTCCAATGTTATAAGAAAAAGGTAAAAATACCGTATTTATTGGTCGAAGTTACGCGTTACGTGCAAAATTACACTTCCTCAGACTTCAGTTGACATGCAATTCTTTGAAAGACGGACCTGACAGGCACGATGCAAACACGCAGCAGCGATCTCTCATGTGAACACCGCTGCGTGTTCCTCATTACGGGCAGTGATAAAGTCACTGCTAATTGTTAGATGCGTTTCTGGATCAGCTCTGTCGGACCCAGAGACGCATTTGAAAAGCGGATGTTCACACGGATGCAAGAAGCGTGTGAACATACCCTTAAAAGACATTATCTTTCTATTGTGGATGAATTCAGGGCTATGGAGTCCGTAAGCCAAAGCTCCGACGCCTCAATTTTATTGATACCAACTCAGACTCCCGACTCCCATTCCCTCATACATGGCACATGTTTAAGTGATAATTTTGCTGTAGTAAAATGGTAACATCAGGCTTTTTATCACCTTATGATACAATAATCAAGCTATTTAGGTAGAACAGACACTGATAAGTAAAATGGTAACAATGTTTTTAACTTTTGACTTTCAGGCTCCATATCTTACCATCCACTACAGCTTTGAACATGAGGCTACCATCACTTTATAGACAATCCTCTTGCTTATCTTATACATGCATTATTTAGTATTTAGCTTCTGCTTAGTTCTGCAGATTCTTGTCATGTAACTGCATTGTTACTGTTTTGCACCTAAAAATCTAAATTTGGCTTTCAATACTGCCTGACTCCTTCTGGGCTCTGGATCAGATTCAAGCATGTCTTGACCAAAATCTGATCCCAGGTCACTTCTATACGTTCCGATGTTGGTGCAGACTGGATTTGGGTATGAATACAGCTTTTTCTTCAACTCTATCCACAAGTGTTGGATTGGGTTGAGGTCTGTGGACTGTGGAGGCCAATAACTCAATTCTGCTTCATTGTCATTGAACCATTCCTTCTACAACCTTGATGTCTGCTTCAGGCCGTTGTCCTGCTGGAACACTATGTCGTCTTTTACATAACCATAGTACCCGACTGTATTAAGTAACTCATATTGTAGGACACTCACATATAGCTCAGCATTGAGGTCACCATCACAGTATCCATAATCTTTGGCTGTGAACCAGCCCCATATCCTCAGGCTTCTTTCACCGAACCTGATAGTTCTTCCAGCTTCTCGATCCATTAGCACTCTTTTCCCTTGATTCTACCAAACCCATTTGCCCAATCGCTCCTTCGCTCCAAATCACCCGTTTCCAAGCTTTCATTTTTCGTGCTTTTTTTTGCAAACTCGAGCCAATGCTTCTTATGAGGAGATTGAAGTCGACGCTTCTTCCACTTTTTTAGGGCCATCATTCCAGACCTGTGTAATACGTGTTGCCCGGTGTTTCCATGGACGTCTGTAATCTCACTCTTACGAAGCCTACGAGCCACCTCCACTGCCGTGTCTGTGGCGTCAAAACTGATCGACCTTGTGATGAGCGACTTGTTGGCTCTGAAATTTCCCCTGGAAGTCACCTGTTAGCTTTTGAATGGATGGATGGACTTCATTTCATATTCTTCCAGCTTTCAGGGCCTCACAAGATGCAGTTGGGCAATTTTCTTGGCCGAGATACCTCTATCAATGAGATGGATGATGCGGTTTCTCTTTTTTGGGGAAATCTTCTTCATGGCTGCTGGAACTAGTGACCTATCACTTTGGAATCAGCCTAATAACACACTGAGCTATTAGAAAACAGGTTGTAATTTGTGGTACACAAGAAGAAAAAGATTGTCCCACCACCAGGAGCAAAGACGTAACAATGCAGTTACATGATAAGAATCTGCAGAACTAAGTAGATGCTAAATAGTTGAAGGTAAAAGTTATGTATGAGAGCCAAGATGATTGTCTATAAAATGATGGTAGACACACGTTCAAAGTTGTATTGGATGCTGAGAGCTGGAGCCTGAAAGTCAAACATTCAAAACATTGTTACCCTTATGCTTGTCGATGTAAAATATATTTATAGGATACGACTTTAGACCACAAAAAACTTTAATAAATTGTCAATATGAAGTGAAATCTTTTCCCTGCGGTAACGCTCGGCCTGCTCCCTGTCATCCAAAAAATTAAACTCCTTATCTGATGAGGCTGAAGATATGGGAGCAGTAGCACTGGCCAGACCCAATTCCTCTTGCTCTTGGCACCGCATTGAACTAACTGTTCCAATCTACTATATATTTTGGGCGTCGGTCCATTTCTGATGCCCATGTTCCTCCTCTTAATTGGTCTTTTAAGGAACAACTGTCTCTATGTATGTTACAAGATTTACAGGGAGAACGATTAAATATTCCTCAATCAGAGATCAATGCCTTACCCTTTAGAACTACCAATCCTTAATTTTATCCAATTACCTTCCTTGGATGATTTCCAAACTGTAGTGGAATATGAACTCTGCATATGTCCCCCTGTCATACTAGTAATAATTTAACTCCGCCCCAGTTTATGGCCATTCAGGATCTCAAGAGTAACAAGAATATCATTATTCGACAGGCTGAGAAGGGAGGGAGAGTAGTTATTTTGGATAGTAGCCTTTACCATAAACAATTCTTTCGATGCTTAAAGGAGTTGTCTCTCTACAGAGTTTCATAGGCTGCATGAATGAAATACTCGGTCACTTCCTGGTTCAGACTGACTAATTTGCATACAGCTCCATGCTTGTATGCAACACTGTGCTTTCAGTTGCTAATTAGATCAGATTAGCTCAGAAGCTTCTCAAACTGCTTGCAGAAGGCTTTATCTGATCCCTCAAACAAAAGCCCTAATTACAGTTCTGTTTATTTTACATAAATCAAGCTTTTTAGGCCTCGTTCACACGGCTTATTTCAGAACGTATTTACATCGGATTGCCGATGTAAATACGTTCCGAAATCAGTTGAAAATCAGTTGCAAATAAGTGCCACTAAGTGTGGCACGTATTTGTAACTGATTTCCCGACGGATTCACCATCTCCAATCATTGAAGATGGTGAATCCGTCCGTAAATAATTGACATGCACATTGTTTTTCCGCCCGGATTGCCGTCGTCAATACGCAGCGGCAATCCGGCACGGAAATACGCGTCGTGTGAACGACGAGCCGTATTTTCTATTGAAATCAATAGAAAATAGGCTGTGACTTATTTCTGACTGATTTGCCGACGGATTGACGATAGTCAATCCGTCGGCAAATACGCGGCGAAATAAGCCGTGTGAACGAGGCCTTACTGCCCAGCACCAGAGACACTGCCTGGACCTGTGTGATGACCTCACTCACTGCTATCTCATAGAACAAACAGCAGGGGGAGAATTGAGGTTACTGAGGGAACTGAAATAGCCAGGGAGGTCATAAATTCACTTGTATCTCCTTAGGGAAAACAGATGAACAAAGCAATATATTTTGAAAATGTCTTTATTTTGTGTTCCCTACAATTTGAAAGCTATTCTTTGTAGCGAGACAACCCCTTTAATTCTGAAGTTACTTATCGTAAATTACCATCTGATCCCACAATATTTTCCAGAAAGTCCTATCAAAATTATTACAAGAAGGATTGAGTCTAAATATTCTGGACTAGATATTGGTTGATTTTCTCTATGTATGTTCCCCAATAACATAACATTTTTCAGGGACTTCCCAAAGTCCACAAGGGAGTTTTTCCATCCACACTTACACCCATTATCTCAGGCAGGTATCCTCAAACTGCGGCCCACCAGCTGTTGGGAAGCTACAACAGCCATCAGGCATTTATATAATCTATAACAGTGGGAATAATGGGAGTTGTAGTTTCCCAACAGCTGGATGGCCGCAGTTTGAGGATGCCTGATCTCAGACATAGGGTCTACGTGTGAGCATTAAAGTGAGTGGGTAGACATTCACCTACAAACCCGTGACAGTAAACAAGTGTTACAGCCTCTTTCTGATGTACAATGGAAATGTTATTTTTCTTGGCTCACCCTGGATGATACTGTATACATGTATCATACCCTGTGAGTGATGATAATGATGTTGCCGTGCTGGAGGGTGTTGTAGTGCAACTTTGGGGCTCACCTTCGGCAACCTTCCTGTCACGGTGGGGTCCGAGGGTGATGGAGCCCTTTCTCCTCTCAGCATTATACAAAGGAACTTCTTTAAATAAATGCTTTACACAATATGATGCAAATAGATGAAATTTTACTAAAGGGGATTAATTGTATACAGTCGATACATGTATAAAAGGTTCCTGAGTAAATGCAGGTTGATAGATCCTTAGCTTTCGGGAGAGGGGTTACCTTGTTTACTTGGTTTTTGGCCAAGCAGAAACTAATAAAGTAGACAGCTGCTCCAGGACTTGCGGTTTTCAGCCTTTATAGGTCCCTGTGAATGGTTACTTGAATGTTACTTGAATAAACGGAGAAGATGCGCTGTAAACGTCACTAACAAGCAGGAGGGATACCAGACAAATGACTTGTAAGCCAGGAAGCATGGCGGTGATGGGAGACCTCTAAACTTCACCAATCGACAGCAGGCACTACTAATACAGCGATTCCTACTGACAATGAGGACACCATTAATCCTTATAGCTGCCTGGGAACAGGTTAGGGACTAACCTCAGGCCTACAGGATTTTGAGGTGATGGGAGATTAGTTGACTTGGGCCAAGCCAACTACCAACTGCCCAAACTGTCAGAACCCGCACAGCCTCTTGGGTAGAGGGTGGGCGGAGCCAGGTTTCCCTGGCCAATCACTAGGGGACGAGGGGGTTGCGGGGGAGGAGCTCTGTTCAAGCTCAACACTTGTTTTCAGCATAAATTGACCATTCAAACTGTAACAACACTTCACCACTAAAGGTAAATAAAAAGAATATCACAAAATAGAAATACAGAATACTTGCTCATTAAATATACTACAGGAGGCTTAAATAGGATATAAACATGTAGGCCTATTAACATAGTCAGGTTGCAATGGAAACAACACTCCCCCTGACGCCTTACAAATACTGGACGGGCGTTCATGCTCCCCTTAAGAAGGGCCCCTCGGCGACCTTTGGCGGCGGGGGTTACTTAAAGAGAAACCCATCTACTTAAAGGGCATTTTATGGACAGAATAATGAATAACAAATAAAACATTTTAGGGAAAACCGTTAGTTTGTCACTAAGGAGAGTACTGTACTGAAACGTATCCATGTCCATGTAAGGCTCTGGTATAGGGCAAAAGAATAGAATATAAGTTAAACTTGCAAAACAATCACCTTCTACTAGCTATCTAAGTATTAATATATTTTTCGCATATTATTAATATCATGAAGAATATAAAAATTTTATTATAGCGATCTTTTATCCTTGTTGACGTCAGAACGCCTCAGCAGTTGGGTACTCCTCTTTCTTGCATTTGGTGTTGAGGGGCTGGTTCTGGCATAGGAGGATGAAAGGGACTGGCATGGTGCTGGTACAGGTAGTGGGGATGATACTGGCAATGGTACCCATGTAGCACCCAAAGGATTAGAAATGACGGTTCATGATAGGCTTCTTCTACAGAGGTTGACGGGGGTTAGGCATAGGACAGGAGTATAGACTGGGGGCAGGTGGAGTTGGAGGGTTGAAGTAGGGTCCTCCTTAGTACAAGGTTTTATCCTGTTCAAGGACGGTTTTGTGGAACCATTCCAGGTTTCTGGCCTCATAAACTTGATTTGATATGGAACAGCAGTATTGTGTATGGCTTTGCTCCCACATCGTCAAGTTTATCGAACGATTGCTTTTCGCCAAACTTTAGTTCCACTTCATGGGTGGCATTAAATTGTAGTGAGTCTTGTTCTGATAGGCTTCAACCATCCACGATCCACAATTTCCCTGCTTCTGAATAGCTCTGGGTGTTCGTTACCCAGTCAGCATAGGTAATGGTTTATGGCCAGGACTTGAATTCCAAGAGCTCTACTTGAAGTTGGTCCTTGTTGGCAAACAGGAGATAATAGGGTGAGTACATATAGAACAGGCGTAGTAATATTATAGTTTCCCACCGTTCATCTAAGAGTGTGCCACTTGCTTCTGGAAACTGGGCGATCGCAAATGTTAAAAAGCTTGGTTATCTTTCGCTAAGCATGCTTGTGGATGGTAGCAGTTTTTACGCAGTTTCTTGCACTCGTGAAAGTTGCAAGCTCTTGAACAGCTGTGACTCGAAAGCAGGTCCACATTCCGACACCTGCTTTTGGACATCCATAATGTTTGACATATTCAAGTAGAGTCGATAGCTGTTGTTTTTGGCTTGTTAAATCTTTAACGGGTACTAAACAACCAATTGGAGTAATGGATCCACCATTGTCAACGCATAGGTGTATCCGGATCTGGTAGGAGCCAACTTCACGTGGTCCAGGGTGATAGGATGCAGAGGAGCTCGGGCTTCTTTCTTGCTGGCCTTGGTCAGATTGCATGCTGGACATTCACTACACCAATTCTCTATATCTGTTCACATTCAAATCCAATAAAACCTCTGTCTGATAGTGACTTCTGTTTTGTGAACCCCCAAAATGGCAAGACTGGTCATGGTAGGCATCCAAGACAATTTTGGCATCCCTCCTGGGGATCAGAATCTGATGGGGTCTTTCTCCTGAGACAGGATCAAGGGTATTCCTGAGGATCAAACCTTTATGGATGAACAGTCTCTTTCTCTGTCTCCATAGGCGTCTCAACTCGACATCAGGATACTGTTTTCTCAGCCGTATAGGAATTCTTCCTGCTGTCAGATAATCAAAAATCTCTCCCAAGACACGAGATTCACTTGAATGGTTTTCCATCTGGAAGACTCTTGCAAGGGATCTGACTTTTGCTTAGAAGCTTCATCAGCCTGTGTAGCGGCAACAGTACACTGCGTGGCGAACCTCTGGTAGTATAGTGGCATTTCAACATCTTCCCATTCATCCTCTTCTGGAGGTTCTTCATCTGTAGGCAGACGTGATAAGATATCAGCATTAACGTTGGTTTTCCCACTTTGGTACTTTATATCAAAGTTGAAGTTTGCAAGTCTTGAGGCCCAATGTTGCTCGAGTGCAGCTAACCGTGCGGAATTGAGATGGGCTAGTGGATTGTTATCCGTGTACACTGTGAAGAGAGTTGCTGCAAGATAGTCCTTGAATTTATCTGTAACAGCCCATACTGAAGCCAAAAGCTCCAACTTGAATGAACTATAGTTAGTCATTCTTTTCATCTCCTCGCAAGCTTCGGCTAGCATATGCGATGACCCCATCACGGTTATTTTGTACCTGTGACAGAACAGCTCTTAGACCTTGAAAACTGGCGTCTGTATATCGACGGAATGGATGATTGTAATCCGGATAGGCCATAATTGGAGGTGACGTCAATAGGGTCTTGAGAGTCTGGAAGGATTTCTCTTGGTGGTCGGACCATCTGATAGGCAGCTTTATTTTTTATCTCTCTCTTGTGCAACCTCGCTGGAGTTATGTAAGCGGCTCAACTTTTTGTGCAAAATGTGGGATAAAGCGGCGGTAATAGCCGGCAAAACCTAGGAAGCTTCGGATCTCTTTCACTGTTCTGGGAGTTTTCCAATTCTTGACTGCAGAGATTTTCTCTGGATCTGGCTGGATCCCGGCAGCACTAACAACGTGGCCTAGGTAGTTCACCTGTGGCTTAAGCAAATGGCATTTGGATGGATTTATCTTCAAGCCATGCTCTATGAGTACTTGGAATACTTCAGCCAAGTGATGGAGATGTTCCTCATAAGTACGAGAGTACATGATGATGTCATCTAGGTATAGAAGAACACTTTGAAAGTTCACATGACCCAAACATCTCTCCATCAGTCGTTGAAACGTGACAGCGTTGCATAGTCCAAAGGGCATACTGGTAAACTCATATAAGCCCATAGGAGTGGTGAATGCTGTTTTTTCCTGATCCTCTGGAGCCATGGGGACCTGCCAATAACCACTAGTGAGGTAAAGTGTAGAGAAATAGGCAGCGGAGCCGAGTGCAGCAATGGACTCTTCTATGCATGGGAGAAGGTACGCATCTTTATGGGTGATATTGTTCAATTTGCGATAGTCCACGCAGAAGCGGATGTTACCATCTTTCTTTTTCACCAGAACGATTGGTGTGGCCCAAGGGCTCTGACTCTCTTGAATCACACGGGTGTCTCATTTCTTTCATTAATTTTTTTACCTGTTGGTAGTTGGCAGGAGGGATAGGCCGATGCTTTTCTTTGATGGGAGGATGGTTACCAGTATTGATACGGTGTTGGATTAAGCTGGTTTTGCCAAAATCCAGGGAATGTTTACTGAAGGCCTGGGAATGACGTTTGCCGACTTTACGGACACCGTTGGCATGCTCAATGGGAGTGTTGGCATCACCGATGTTCAGTTCATCCCACCAGAGGGTTGTAGACTGGTTAGGACCTTTAGAGGTAGCTTGGATAGATTTCTGGTAGGCGAGGGTTTCTTCGTCCAGAATATCTTCAGGATTCAGCTGGTATAATTGGGCGACTGTGGTGAACTTTGGGAGCTCGGCGGTGGATTCACTGAGGTTAACCAACCGTACAGGAACTTGTCCATTGGAGACTGTAACAATGCTTCTGGCAGCTTTTACAAGGGGATGGCCAGAGTCAATCAGAGCTTCGTAGTCAGCATTGTCAATTCCAGGTCGAACTCGGCATCAGACCAAAGTTTCACTTTTGGCAGCCAGAATGATGGGACGGATATCTTTGGTACAGACTCGGCAAATCTCTCCTCTGTGGTTGGCGAACTTCTGCTGGGCGGTGAGCGCTCTAATGGTCTTTTGAACTACTTGCCTGTAATGGGAGGAAACAGAGGGCAAAGAGGCATGCAAGGCATTCAACAACTCAGAAAACACATGGCGGATTACATTCATGCCTAACACTATGGCTGTACTAACTCCCTCAGACTGTAACACCTTGACGTGGCAGTTTACGATCACCGATTTGCAGAGTAGGCTCCCAGTAGCCTAATTGAGAAATGGGCTGACCATTACTAGCAATCAACTGGACTTTAGTCTTGTCAGCCGGTTTCAATACACGGGGTGTTGTAGATAGAACCACAAAAGGGCTCTACTTTCCAGCAGGGGACCAAATCAGTATATTGGTTAGCACGTGCTAAAGAAATCCAAGCCTGACACTTTCTCAGACAAAGAGATCTGCTGAGTTTATTAAAAAGACAAGGTTTTTAACAGATCGGGGTGTACCATTCCTTAAGCAACAAAAACCCTCTTGATTGGCTCTTTTATCTACATTTATAAATGATCCTCCTTCTCTTGTTAGAGAGAAGAAAAACATCTAAGCTGGGCAGCCATCTTGGCATATCTTAGGTGGGTCTGAACACAGACGCCATCTTGTGAGTGGAATAGACATTATACATAATACGTACTATAACAATTATCCTTTACAAACAGATGATATGTGGGCCATTTGCAAAACACTTTAAAAAAGTGTACAGTTATACAGGCAGCTTTTACGTTCAATATAAAAACACATGTGATGTATAATACAGAATAATACATTAAAATATAGACAAAAAGGGAAATCACACATTTTTGTTCCCATCCACAACAGTCCCCCTTGAGACTTTGGTCTCATTTTCCCTTGGGCCCTTTGACACCACAGGACAAAGCTGTGTTGAAAGTGTCCCAACCTATGAAACTCCCGCTTATCAAAGAGGGTTGGGCTCAAATTTCCCCCATCTGGGGGATCCACTATCCCTACACTCCCTGCGCAACACTTCTTTTAGGGAGACGTCCGTTCTTTTGGGGGGCAGGCACATGTTGTGGCAAGGGTCCAAAAGGTGTCTTAAAAATCCATGTCATTATAGGAGCCGGGCTTTGGACAGCTGTAGGGTATGGTATTTGTTGCTGTATGTAGAAGCCAGCCGTGGACAACTGTTCATCATATTGGGAATGTTTCATCCACAGCTTTTCCCAAGTAGTTTCTTCAAACTTGGAAAAACACAACCAACAATTTTAGGGCAAGAATGAGAAAATTCATACAATCACAATCCCCATTTGTACTAAAGCTCCCTGCCATCCCTTCAACCAACCGAACCAGTCTCCCCAAGGGTCAGTGATACCCGAGTTCTTTTTAAGTTCGTCGGAAAGATCTGACAACTTTTTAATGGCCACAGTCACTTTACCGTTCGGTCCTGTATTATCTGGGATGAAAGTACAGCAGGTTTCTCCAATCATTTTGCACACTCCTCCCTTCTCCACCAACACCATGTCCAGGGCCATCCGGTTCTGCCAGGCTACAGCAGAGGTTGGGCCTCCTGATCTGCCAGGCCCTGTAGGGCATCTCTGGTGTAATTGACAAATCTCTGCTGGTTATAATATATGTAGTTTATCCAATCTACATTCTTATTGACAGTAACTATCGGTAGCAGAGATTCAAACCCAGCGGCCACTTGGTCCCTTGCCTTAAACTCATCAGGGACCCCCCTTGGGACACCTATAGCATCAATATACACATGGGGGTCAAAACTGCCCTTTGGGGTGACTCCCCTTCTGCTCCTGGCTTTCACTGTCTCAGTGGTGTGGCTATCCCCTGACCCTTCACTCAGTATGTGGAATGGGATGAGTAGTTTGGTCAGGGCACATTGTCCAGTCCAGTTACCCTCCAACTTCGTCCTGACTTTGAGATCTCCACATATCCAATATACATCCCCTATGGAGAGTATTTGATTCTGCAATTTGTTGCTATTGATATTACCATATGTGGAGCAGTACCCTTTAGTGGTAAAGTTACCCAGGAATCTGCCATTTCCCATACTACTGGTATAGCAGGTGTAAATACCTGGGTAAACTGTAGTCCCAACCCCCGGCCTTGATGTTTTGGTAGTGATCGGGTACTTGGCCTTCCATTCCTCACAGTCAGTGTGGTTTGTGGTGGAGTTGGTGTACAGACTAAGAAGACTTTCCTGTGTATACAGGAATTTTATAGAGGGACAGTCCCCATATGGGGCCTAGCAGCTGAGCAGACTTTAAGTTTGTTTTATTGCTGTTTGGGCTGTATACTTAACCCATTCCAGCCACAATTTCCCTTATCCGAAAACCCCGGGTCTCTACCCTCATGGTGTCCTCAGAGGTGGGATCAGCTATGGCTGTCATGCTCTGAAAAGTCTGTACAGGGGCAAAATTTGGGGGTTTTTAACCGGTGTTTGGTGCTGGGACTCCCAACCATTTCCCTGGGTCTGTATTCATATCTTCCAGCTGGATTTTCTCTCGAGATCCCCGTGCCCCCCCCTCGTATATATATGCCTCCATCAGTCTCTCGAGGGTTTTCAATGGTTAAGGTTAGGGTCTTGCTTTCACCTGCTATTCCCTGGTTTTGACAGACTCCAGTTTTTGTTAGACTCATCCTTGTCAGTAGGGGCTTCCCCTGTTTATCTTTCCTGTTTAAAGCAGTCTGTGGTCTCTATCCCCGGTGTTCCATCCCACTGCACCCCAGTAGTAGCAGGAGCGTCCCCAGTACTAGTCAGTCACACACAAATATATACACCGTGCAGTGGAGGATTGTTCATTGTAGATGTTGCACTGTATGGGGAGCTCAGGACAACATACTACATCACAAAAATCAAAAGAATATGTGGCTACATGAGCACTGGATGAGTTAAACCAAAGGGTGACCATCCCTCTCTTCTTGGTAATGGCCACCAATGGGTTCTGCCCAAGAATCAAAGCAACATAACTACTTAACATCAGTAAGAGCAGCATCTGCTTCATCTCGGGGGGCTGGAGCGATCTTGCAGTGTGAAGCGTGGATCCAGTTGGGCTTTCCTGCAACCTCGACAGATGTGGTCTTGGTCAGCAGGACTTGGTAGGGCCCCTCAAATCTCGGCTCCAACGTCTTACACACAAACTTCTTCACGTAGACCGAGTCTCCAGGCTGTAGCTTATGAGCAGCAACGTCTGAGTCTGGATCTGGAATGTAAAACTCTAGAATGCATTAGTGACAACTCTTTAACCACTGCAGTCACATAAGAGGTCATAGCATCGTTTTGTAGCTACAACTGCTGAGGGAAATATGCACCTAGCCTTGGGGCACTGCCTAACAGGATCTTGTAGGGCGAGAGAGCTAACTATCCCCGGGGCATGTGCCTGACTCTAACCAAGCTATGGGCATGCTGTCTGGCCAGGGCATGCCGGTTTCTCTTGCCACTTTAAGCGTCCATGCTTTCAGAGTCTCGTTCCATGTCCCCATTGCACTACAGCTGGTTCTAGCGCCCGTGGCAAGCAGGGTCGCGTCCCTACTCCATATAGCCCATCTTCTTTGTTCTTCTTGGCTCCTTTCTTTTCACAGCTCTCCTGTTCTTCCAGAGGAGATTGTTCCTGCATCTTGGCCAGCAGTCTCCTTGCGGGTTGGGTGCAAGTTTCCTCCTGCACCACTGACAGCTGACTTGCTTCCCCTTTCTCACCTCCTGTGGCCTGTGTGGCTGCTTGGTCAGCCAAGTGGTTTCATCTTCTGCATTCAGTTTCCCATGTGCCTTGATTTTCAGTATAGCCAGTGTCCGTGGCAGCAGCAGTGCATACATCAGGACCTGAATGGCTTGTCCACGTTTCACTGGATTCCCGCAGCCGTGAGAAATCCTCGTGCTTTCCAAATAGGTCCAAAGTCATGGGCGACCCTGAAAGCGTATCTTGAGTCCGTACATATGTTGGCTGTTCTGCCCTCTGCCACACGTCATGCTGCCGTCTTCTTGGGCTGACTTATGCGATGGCAGACTTCTTGCTTCCAACACTGCGTGTGATGTGCTCACGGCATATCCCATGTGAAATCGTCCTGCACTGTCTGCAAATCTGGATCCATCCACAAAAAGAACCAGATCTGGGTTCAAATGAGAGGTCAACATCTTCATGATTTCTAAGCAATCATAACTTTCTTCATGTGCACCGGATTCTTGTGGTTCCTCTTCATCCTCATTCCCCCCTTGAGGAAGGGGAAGTAAGGTGGTTGGATGAAGAACACAACAGCGCAGAAGAGTGACATTATCCGGCAGGAGGAGAGAACAATGAAGCCTGAGACGCTGTGCTGCTGAGAGATGTTGAGGTTGAGAATGGCGGAGATGTCACGTGGAGCCAGAAGGACGAGGGAATGTCCGACTACGATATCCGCTGTTTTATCCAGCAGCACTTGGGCTGCAGCTACAGCCTGTAAACTGGAAGGTCCTCCCCTTGCAGCTGGGCCCAGCCTTGCAGAGTAGTCTCCAACTGTCTGTTTGGGGCCTGCATGGGCCGGGTGCTAGAACCCCCAGGGCATGTCCTTCCCTGTCCGATACAAAGGCTTGAAGGTCTTTTTGGTAGTCCGGCATGCCTAGTGCAGGGCACTAGCAATAGCTTTCTTCAGCTTCTGGAAGGACTCCAAGCATCTTCATCAAGGGGGAAAGGGAGTTGTCTTCACTGCCCCCATACCAGAATTGCACGAGAGTGGATATCTCTGTCCTATGGATGCTGGGCTTCAGAAATAGGACAGACATCAGGAGCAGGGTCCGAGTATCTAGCTTGTGGTGTCCTTCTCTTCTTGTTTTGCGGGGAGCCAGTGTCCTGCTCTGTTGCAGTTCAAGCAAGTAAGCGGTGGTCTTGGCTTGTAGGCTCCAGGGTCCTCATATGCGTTGGCCACCATCACAGGAGCAGGCCTTGATCCCACATGTCCCGCAGGCAGATTATTCTCGATGCCTTTTGCAACTAGAAGCACCACATCTCTCGGTAGAGTCTTGTACTCAGGCCGAACCATCTTCAGCTGTTCCTTCATAGGTTCCAACAGGCCATCCGTTCAGTCCTGGTCAGCATCCGAGCATGTGGTTTCTCAAACGGAGGAGAATCCCAGATCAGAGAACATCTGAGACATCCATGCATGGTATTCCTCCTAATGTTGGTTGATGTCATTCACAACATTACACTCTGGAGGCAGCAGTGATCTCATCCATATCTGACGGCTGGATGAGGAATTTGTGCACAATGGGCCCGTCTGAATCCCCTGCTTTCACTTCCGGCAAGGACTATAAATCTTCCTAAGTGTCTGTGTAGTTCTTCAGACCTGGACTATCTTCCTGTAATAGGGCATAGGTTGTTTCTCAGGGTCCGATAATTCACCTGTTAAGACAGACACTTGACTTGGTTGGAATGTAACATAATATGTTCGGGCCTTCACACACCCCTCCCTTGCAGTGAGGCCTGTGAGATAAGGGGGTCTGCCGTAGTCAATTCCTGAGCCCTCTCCACTGGTCAGCTGACTGCTCCTCCAGTATCCTTCCCGGGGTGTGCTATGCAGTGGGCCAGCTGGTGTGCTTCCTGCAGCAGCAAGCAGACGTTTTTCCCTGACTTGTAGTATGAGCTCAGCTGCTCGTTCTTCCTCCTATCTTGTCATCCTCATGCTGTTAGAGCCTGCTCCCACTGTATCTTCTTCTCCCAGTACCATGAGGTTCTCCACTGTAGGGCTGGCTGGGTCTCGTCACCATATATCCCCAGTATCTGCATCCATAATTGGAAATACAGTGCTGTGTGCCACCATCTTGTTCCAGGAAGTGGTGACCCGGAAGGGGCGGGCATTAACCCAGAAGGAAGAGGATGTGACATCCTAATGGGAGCAGTAGGCTGGGCTGGAGTAGGAAGTGACATGGAAGGGGCGGCAACTGGCACAAGTGACTTCAGGGGTGTTGCTACACTAGGGGCAGGAGCCGTGGGTTGGGCTACAGGAGGCGAGGTATTGTTGTGTACAGTTGTGGGGGCGGGCAATGGCACCAGAGGTTCCGGTATTCTAGGCATAGTGGGTGTAATAAGTGGAGCTGAATTGGTAGGCAATGCTAAAATAGCTAAAACAGGGATGGCTTGTGATGCAGATGGGCCGTCTTTGAGGCGTGATGTTCCACAGTTACAACACCCAACTCTCCACCCCTGGTTGAACACATCACACCTCCCACAAACCCAGGAATTCAGCTCTCCGCCATTACAGGGCGGTGGCATCACACTTTCCTTTGTTTCAGAAACTTCTCCTGGGGGATGATACACATAGGCAGCTGCACCCCCAGGGCCCCACCCTTCTTTCTGTATCAACCCTCAGACATTTCCATAACTTTATCACAAATGCTTTCTGAGGTCTTAAATCACACTTCAGCTACTTGCAAATCCTTCAGACTACTTCACTTCTCCAAGTCTAAGCCACTTTCATCAAATCCTTCACTTACTGAAGCCTCTCTGATCCTCTCTGATTCTTCCTATCAACAATGAGACTCAGGTCTAACATTCTTTGTTCCCTCTAAAACCAGCAGATGGCGCTGTGCACTAACCCAAAATATAACTCAAGGCTAAATTCCTTATCCCCTACAAAGCCAGTAGGTGTCACTGTTCACTAAAACTCAAAATCGCAAACAGCTCAATCCTACTTATTTCACGATTTGACTTAATTAACCTTGGAGGCAGAAAAATTTAAAAGTTACAAACAGTGATAGGGAGTGCTGAGTTTCTAAGTTTGGACTGCAGCCTTTTCCTTTCTCACCCCTCTTCTCTGTCGAGAAGCGATATTGCTGCAGTCAATTGGTCCTAGACCAATGTTGCCCTTAGTTAGCACGTCACACAATCCCTATCACACACAAAACAAAGACAAATCGAATAGCGTTTAAATTGCTGAATGGCGCGCTGTTCCCCTCTCTCCACCAAGAGGGGGCGCTCAACGACCACCGCCAGAAGAGCATTAATTACCTCAACCACAGATTGCGTCTCTGAGAACCTAAATTTGCCTACTAGACTACTCACTGACTTCACCGCCTAGAGAGTATCAGCTCAGAGGAACCCTACACTTCTGTGGGAGCCCAGGTAGCTCCAACCAGCGAATCCCACAATACTCAATACACATAAAACAGAAAAACCCCACTGGAAAGCACTATGACAGGTTCGTAATAAGCAGTGACTGACCATAACCTGTCAGGTCCATGCAGAATATCGAGGACCCAGATGTGACCTAACCACAGAGACAAAACTTTCCAGTGTAAGAGAATTTTTTTTACCTGTTTTTGGGAGCGGCCGTCTCCTCTGTGTGTCGGCAGTTCAATCACACCTTTGCCTGCATCGATATCCTTGGATGTTATGTATGTGTATGTGTGTGTTGTATATGTATATTTTGTATATATATATATATATATAATTATATATATATATATATATATTATATATAATATATATAATATATATATATTACACATATCACTGCTCCTCACACAGGGGGCTCCAAGTGTTGTAGATAGAACCACAAAAGGGCTCTACTTTCCAGCAGGGGACCAAATCAGTATATTGGTTAGCACGTGCTAAAGAATAAAGAAATCCAAGCCTGACACTTTCTCAGACAAAGAGATCTGCTGATTTATTACAAAAGAGTCAAGGTTTTAACAGATCGGGGGGTGTACACCTTCCTTAAGCAACATAAACCCTCTTGATTGGCTCTTCTTATCTACATTTTAAATGATCCTCCTCTCTCTTTGTTAGAGTGAAGAAAAACATCTAAGCTGGACAGCCATCTTGGCATATCTAGGGTGTCTGAACACAACCCATCTTGTGAGTGGGAAAAGACATTATTCATAATACGTACTATAACAGTTATCCTTTACAAACAGATGATATGTGCGGCCATTTGCTAACACATTAAAAAGTTTACGGTTATACAGGCAGCTTTTACGTGCAATATATAAAGACATGTGAGGTATTATACTGATTAATACATTAACATAGAGACACAAAGGATCACAGATATATAACCTTTGTTCCCATCCACAACACGGGGTCCCAATGTTTTTCAGAAGTCTGTCTTGAAATGGTGGTGACCTGGGAACCGGTGTCCACAAGAGCTTCAAGGGGAACACCATCAATCCATACAGTTACTTGCGGGCATTTTGATAAAAACCTCAAAAACCACTGTGATTGTCTCTCTAGGCCTTTGGCATTACCTCCCGAGGGGCGGCCCTTGGACTCAGTGGTATCCCGTTTAACCCCTTAACGACCTAGGACGTATGCAAACGTCCAGGTCGTTTGGGGGTTCACGCCCGTGGACGTATGCATACGTCCTGAGGATCACGTGAACTCTAAAGCAGCGTTCGCGCGATCGGTGCAGGGTGTCAGCTGGATATTACAGCTGACATCCCGCAGCGTCGGCCCCGACCCGAGATCACGGCGGGAGGGGGGGGGGGGGGGGGGGCTGGTTGGTTGGGGTGGCGGTTAACCCCTTAATTATCGCGACCATCGGGTCGCAATAACTAAGGAAGACGCAGGAGGAGATCGCTCCTCCTGCGTCTCTGTCGGCGACAGCAGCGCACAATCGTGCGGCTGCTGTGTGCTGACAGACAGCACGGAAGGCATAGAATGCCCTTTCCCGGGGTTTTCTGTGACGTCACGACGCCCGGCGTACCCTGTGGGCATGGTGACTGACAGTTGCTATAGGAACCAGTACACAGCCACAAGCTATGTACTCATTACTATTGAATAAGGGAACGGAAGATCTCTCATTCAAATCCCCTATGGTGAAAAGTAAAAAAAAAAAATGTGAAAAAGTAAAGAAAAGTGAAAAACAAGTAAAACACGAAAAATAAAATAAAAACACGTACACCGCCCTTTTCCCCTTTACAAACGCCAATCGCCCCAAAAATGATCAAAAATAAAGTACCCATATTTGTTATCGCCGCGTGCGTAACGACTTACCCTATACATCTGTCATGTTAATTTACCCGTACGCTAAACGCCGTAAAAAAAACAAAAAAACAATCACAGAATTAAGATTTTTGTTCATCCCGCAGCACATAAAATGGAATAAAAGCGATCAAAAACTCCTATAAACGCCAACGTTGTACCAATTAAAACGTCAGTTCATCCCGCAAAAAAAAAAAGTTCTAACTCAGCTCTGTATACAGAAAAATAAAAAAGTTATGGCTCTCAGAAGATAGCGATGCATAAATATTCTTTTACACACTAAAAACACTTTTTTTTTAAAGTGCTTCAACATAAAAAACCTATATAAATTGGGTATCACCATAATCGTATCGACCCACAGAGTAAAGCTAACTTATTATGGATACTGCACAGTGAGCGCTGTTAAAAATAAAAAAAAAAACACTACTAGGATTGCAGTATTTTCTTCACTCTGCCTTCCAAAAAACGGATTTAAAACTGATCAAAAAGTCTTGTCCCCCAAAAAATGATACCAATGAAAACGTCAAATCATCCCGCAAAAAACAAGCCTGTACACAGCTCCGTACACAGAAAAATTAAAAATTTATGGCTCTGACTATGGCGATGCAAAAATTTGTTTTCCTGTTTGAATAAAAGTGTTTTTATTGTATAAAAGCAGTAAAAAAATAAAAAAAAATATACAAATTGGGTATTGCTGTACTTGTATTGACCTGCTGAGTAAAGCTAGCATGTCATATATAACGCAGAGTGACTGCTATAAAAAATAAAAATAAAAAACACTACCAGGATTGCTGTATTTTGTTCAAAACGCCTCACAAAAACCTTAATAAAAAGTGAACAAAGTGTTGTATGCACCCCATAATGGTACAAATAAAAGCTTATGGTTGAGCCAAATAATGCACTAGGGCCAAATATGGGATATCTCTAAAAACGGCAGACCTGGGGGAATTGTTATTACGTTGCATTAACCTAGTCACATTTACCGTATTTCAGTGAATAATGGAGAAATATTGAAAATCTGCAAAAATAGTGAAATTGTGACATTTCACCTCCACTTTGCTTTAATTTCTGTGAAATACCTAAAGGGTTATCAAACTTCCTAAACACTGTTGTAAATACTTTAAGGGGTCTAGTTTCTTAGAAGGCGTCATTTATGGGGGTATCTAACATACAGGCCCCTCAAAGCCACGTCAGAACTGGAATGGTCCCTAAAAGAATGTATATTGCAAATTTTCTTGAAAATGTGAGAAATTACTAAGTTTCTAAGATCGCTAATGTCATTTAAAAAAAAGGACATTTAAAAAGTGATGCCAACCTATAGTGGACATATGTTAGCTGCTAGTTATAAACTATTTTGTGATGAATAATTATCTGTCTTGCACGCAGAAATTTTGGAACTTTCAAAATCACAAATTTTTTCACATTTTCATGAAATTTTGATATTCTTCACACTTAAGGATTGTATGGATAAAATTTTCTTACTAACTTAAAGCACAATATGTCACAAGAAAACAATCTCTGATTCGCATGGATAGGTAAGTGTCAAAAAGTTATTCTCACATAAAGTGACACATGTCAGATTTCAAAAATAGGGCTGTGTCCGTAAGGCCAAAACTGGCTCGGTCCTTAAGGGGTTAACTGATAACACTGCGACTTGATATGTCCATACCGGAGACAATAAATGCCGCAGGGACATTCGCGCTTGAAACCTTGCTGGCGGTGGCCTATCTGTGTTGGGACGATTGGGACGAGGCTCTGGAGACAATGGCCTACTAGCAGAAGACTCACGGGATGATGAGGAGGAATGGCCCTTTAACTCCTTTAAAGCTTGGCATAAAGAGTCCACTACTTGTGCAAGTGTATCCTGTGTAACGGTGGTACTAACAGGTGTAGATGCTTGTGCAGCTTGGGTGGCTTCCATATGTAACACAGAAGGTAATGAAGGTGTAACAGAAACTTCACCAGCCATATCTTGGGAATAAGTAGTAGGGGTATAAGTGGTGCATGGTGAATCAGTTCCTATAACACGTAGTGCCAGAGCCTTAAAATCAAGGACTGTCAAGTTAGGGTTTTGTGCTGCTACCATACGTAACTGACTCTGTATCAGCCTAGAGTCCACACCTTCTATGAATCTGTCTGTGATAATACCTTCAGCAGCAGAAGGGTCTAGGTGGTCAACTTGGCTCAGTGCTCTGTATGCAGATTGTAAAGCGAGTGCGTAATCTCGGAGTGTTTCACCTGGTTTCTGACGTCTGTCATAAAATTTTAACCTCACCTCTGTAGGCGACTGGACCTCAAATTCCTTACGTAGACGGTTGAGGATCTGCTGAACACTGGATTTTTCAGTGGCTGGCCAGGAACGCACTTCTTCAGCAGCTGGACCTTCAAGCTGTCCTAGAAGCAATTGTACCTGCTGAGTAGGAGAAAGTGAGACAAGTTCAAGGGTACGAAGTATTTTCTCTCTAAAGGCAGCAAAAGTGTGGGGTTCCCCCCTATAATTGGGAAGACTGGAGGTTCCTATGAAGAATGGTAGACCAGTAGCAGCAACTGTAGCGGGAACAACATTGGCGGCTGCAACCTGGGATGCAGGAGCACTGGTAGATGATGAGGCAGGACTGCTGGAGACAGCTTGATCAATAGCTTGAGGAGTAGACATTTTTGCAATAAATGGTACACTGTCCCTTTAAAAAAAAAATGTGCGCCTGTCTCTTTAAGAAATTAAAAAATCGTGCAGGAGTACAGTCTCTTGAAAATCCTCCCCCTCTTTATCTTGAGTATCTCCATAAAAATAAAAAGGACACTTATCTGGCAGCTGATGAGACTGGAGATGCGGGTTATATGCAGCAGATGCAGGCTGGAGCGGTGTACAGTAGCGGTGGATGGCAGGCACAGGCTGGCTAGAGATGAATGGAGATGCAGGGAGTGAGAAGCGGAGTAGCGGTGACAGCGCTGAGGTAGTGATGGCAACGCTGGGGCAGCGGTGCTGGAGGTTCCGGGTGCTGTGACGCAGTTACAAATCAGAAGACACTGCAGGTGGGCGGGGCTTGAGCGCTTGGTGCGCACGGGCAGAGCTACAGTTAAATTAACCCCTTGTTGGCCGCTCCGGCAGCGGAAACACAGAGAAAATGGTGCCCAAAATGTATAAATAACAAAGAAAAAAGTTAAACACAAGCAGACTCTGGGGCATCAACAATCCTGTTACTTATAGTTCTCTTAAAGGCACACAAGATAATCCTGTTCGTGACGCCAAAAAAGCAGTTGTCATACCCTGTGAGTGATGATAATGATATTGTCATGCTGGAGTGTGTTACTGGGTGTTGTAGTGCAACTTTGGGGCTCACCTTCTGCAACCTTCCTGTCACGGTGGGGTCCGAGGGTGATGGAGCCCTTTCTCCTCTCAGCATATACACAAGGGAACTTCTTTAAATAAAATGTCTTTACACAATAATGGTGCAAATAGATGAAAATTTTACTGAAGGGATTAATTGTATACAGTTCGATACAGGTATATAAGGTCTTGAGTAAATGCAGGCTTGATCAGACTCCTTAGGCTATGTTCACACGGCTTATTTCGTCGCGTATTTGCCGACGGATTGACGATCGTCAATCCGTCGGCAAATCAGTCAGAAATAAGTCACAGCCTATTTTCTATTGATTTCAATAGAAAATACGGCTCGTCGTTCACACGACTCGTAGTTCCGTGCCGGATTGCCGCCGCGTATTGACGACGGCAATCCGGACGGAAAAACAATGTACATGTCAATTATTTACGAACAGATTCACCATCTCCAATCATTGAAGATGGTGAATCCGTCGGGAAATCAGTTACAAATACGTGCCACACTTAATGGCACTTATTTGCAACGGATTTTCAACTGATTTCGGAACGTATTTACGATCGGCAATCCGATGTAAATACGTTCTGAAATAAGCGTGTGAACATAGCCTTAGCTTCAGAGAGGGGGTTACCGTGGTTACTATGGATTTGGCCTTAGCAGATAGACAAAATGAAGTAGACAGACCTGCTCCAGGGACTTGCGGTTTTCAGCCTTTATAAGGTGCGTGTGAATGGTTACTTGAATAAACTTGAGAGAAGATGACGCTGTAAACGCTCACTGACAAGCAGGAGGGATACGCATGGACACACTGACTTGTAAGCCAGGAAGACATGGACGGTGAATGGGAGACCCTCTAACACTTCACCAATCCGACAGCAGGCACTACTAAATACAGAGAATGTCCTACTGAGACAATGAGGACACGCATTAATCCTTATAGCTGCCTGGGTACAGGTTAGGGGACTAAACCTCAGGCCTGACAGGATTTCTGAGGTGATGCAGGGAGGTTAGATGTGACTTTGGCCAAGCCAGACTACCAACTGCCCAACTGTCAGAACCCGCACAGCCTCTTGGGTAGAGGGTGGGCGGAGCCAGCTTTCCCCTGGTCGCCTGACAAATACTGGACTGGGCCGTTACACATGCATTCCTCACCATTCAGTCAGTGAAAATGTTTTGACTAAATATACTAATTACAGCAGGGCCAGTAACTGCAAAAATTGTAAAGAACATTGGGTTCAAAAATACCTATCGCAGCAAAAACAATGCCCAATTAAAAAATAACATATATTAGATATACATTAAAAATTCTCTATCAATTACCCCACCAAGCATGTACAACTTAGTGATGGTTGTCAAAGGGAAAAAAAGGTGAAAAACACTTAGTTTAGTGATATGAATAACTAGGGCACCACTGAGATGTAAAAAGGTTGAAAAAACTTAGTTTGATCATACGGTTTGATGATACAGATCTATAGGGCGACACCGAGATGTAGACAAATCACATTCCAAAATATACCCTATACTAACCCTAAATATTCTGCCTCAAAAGCGTGAACATCGCCCCTATAAGGGTGGCTCCGCCTGGAAACCTAAACCCTAACAGACAACCTAACACTAAAAAAATGTAAAACAATTTGTGTCCAAAACACCCGACGCGTTTCCCCCTAAAAGTGATAAGGGTTCTTCAGGGGACAAAAGGACACATAAATGTATATATCCTAATAATGATAATAAATGTCCGGCACCAAAGATGTAAAGGTGGCAACCAAAAAATGATTAGTGACACCTTAAATAACGCACAACTCCTCCCCCCTAATGGAAGACCACCTCCTAATTAGACAAAACGGATTAAGACTTATACATTGATCTATACTTAAAAAACTGATCTACTCACTCATTGAAGCGCATCGTCAGCAACCACCATGTGCCAGAAACATCCGGCGAGTAAGCAAGTGCCGAGTGTGCAATTGCGTTGAACCTATTCCCGCAACTGCGCAGTGCGGCGGAAACCACCATGACACAATGCACCCCACTGCGCATGCGAAACCAACGGCATCAACGCACATGCGCCGGCTGCACTCAATGATAAGCATATATACAGCGCAATATTCTACATGCGGGAATTAAAGGGAACAACGCACATATGTCATGAGTTGTGTACTATCTCGATACCACAGTATAATAATATAGATAGCATACCAGGTGGTCTAAAGACCAAAATACATGTATGGAAAAGGAGATATATCATCACCCATTTATAGGTAATTCTGAAATAACAAATATTATACCTATAAAAGATTAATACGAAGGAAAGGAGATGTGATTAATTAGTGCCAGAATATAGGTAAATAAATCAGGAGGTTATTGGATGGATGTTGATAATCCATCATCAACACAGTCCCCTGATGAGAGGAAAAAGAAGTAAAGACCAAAGAGTTCCCACCTGATGACCCCCGAATAATGAGCAAATACCATCATACAGACAGAGAAAAATAGACAGAGACAAACAAAATTATTCAATAAAACAACCCAAAAATAGGGATTCATTTAAACCTTGCGGACGCATAGAACCCATACAGTAGATCCATTCAGTCTCCTTCCGGAGAATCCTCTGATCCCAGTTTCCCAGATTGCAAAATCGCCATTGTGGAATTCATGCACATGCCAGGCAACAGGGGTGTCCCTTCTATGTTTAATGTCACCCATATGTTCACCTATTCGCCTTCTAAGCTGACGCTTAGTCTTGCCAATGTAATCCAAAGGACAAGGACATGTGCATAAATAGACCACGCCCTCAGTCTTGCAATTTGCAAAATCATGAATAAAATGCATTTTGCCATCAAAGGCACTACAAAAAAGTTTTACACTGTTTAATGACAGAACAGGCCAGACAACTAAAGCCACATCTAAAAGTACATAGAGGTTTTCTATCCAACCAGTTCCCCCCTTGGGATAATAATCTAACGAAATGACTAGAAACCAGTCGGTCCCTCAAAGAGTGCCCCCTCCTGTATGTGACCTGTGGATGTTTGGGAATAACTTCACATAAGTCTTGATCTAACTGAAGGACGCACCACTATTTCTTAAGAATATCCAGGACTTCTTGATTCCTATCGTCATATGTGGCAATAATCCTAACCTGTTCAGCCTTGGGACTTCTTGGTTTAGGATTCAAGAGTTTGGTCCTTTCCCGACTAAATGCTTATTGATACGCTGAATCAATAACCTCATGGGGATAATCCCTATCTAGGAAGCGATCGCACAGGACCCTTGATTGTAAATGGAAATCCTTAAGTCTGGAGCAATTTAGCCTAACTGAGAAACCGGTTCCTAGGTATACCACGCTTTAAACAAGTAGGGTGATGCCTCTGCCAGCGTACAAAGCTATTAGTAGCCATCGGTTTTCTATATAGGTCTGTATGTATGAAACCATTCCGATTCTTGGTGACACGAACATCTAGTAATGGTAAACTCCACTCCTGAATTTCATATGTGAATCGGAGACCTATATTGTTTTCATTAAGCTGCCTTACAAAGATCTCAAATGATGTCTTAGTCCCCTCCCAGAGGATGAAGAGGTCATCAATGTACCTCCCCCAGAATAAAACCTGGGGGGCCATTGATCATCCTGTGGTTGGCAGACCATAGTAGCCTCCCACCAGCCCAGGAACATATTCACATATGTGGGAGCACAAGGGCTCCCCATAGCCATGCCCCTGAGCTGGTGGAAGATCCGCTGATCAAAAAAAAATAATAATTATGTCGCAAGACAAAATCCAATAATTTTAGAACAAAGTCACTATGTTGTTGATGCTGAACACCTCTGGTATTAAGGAAATATCGAGATGCCAAAATCCCAAAAGTATGCGTAATACTACTGTAAAGTGATTCAACATCTATAGACACCAACAATAAATCCATTCCAAATGAAATCCCTTCTAACCGCCGCAAAAGATCAGACGTATCTCGTATATAAGACGGTAGACCAAGTACAAAATGCTGTAATATTCTGTCAATATAGATACCCACATTATGGATAATGGACCCCACCCCGGACACAATGGGTCTGCCCTTAAGAGGTTCCAAACCCTTGTGCACCTTAGGTAAGGCATAAAATGTGGGCACTTGGGGGTTAGTTGGCATCATAAATTTGTGTTCTGCTGCAGAGTTAAGGCCAGAATCCAATGCTCCATTCAACAAATGCTCCAATTCCAACATGAACTCAGCAGTTGGATCCTTTTTAATGCTCATATAACAATCAGGATCCTTTAATAAATCCTTACACATCCCTATATAGTTATTCTGATTCATCACCACTGCATTACTGCCTTTATCCGATGGCTTTATCACTATGGATTTGTCCTGTTCTAAAGACAGCAAAGCTTGCATCTCAAACTTAGATAAATTGTTCCTAAAGGGCAAAGTCCGCTCCTTTAAGAGGACCAATTCCTCAGTCACTGCTTTAACAAACAGCTCTATCTCCGAAGTTTCAAAATTTGGAGGCATTTTAGTACTTTTAAGTTTAAGATCAGTATATGCTCCCTGCCTCTCACCCTCATTCTGGAGTGAGGTAAGTATTTCAACCCCTTCAAGATCCTCGAGAGAGTCCCAATTCATTGCATTTTTGCATATCCTGAATCTTAAAAAAAATTTCCACTTAAATTTTCGTACAAAAATATGCAAATCCTTTACCCACACAGAATCATTAAATCTCGTCGTGGGTACAAAAGAGAGCCCTCTAGAGAGGATCACCACTTCTACTTCGGAAAGAGGTCTACTTGACAAATTTAAAATCTGTTGACTATCACAAATTATCGGTTGTGTCGTTCTCGTAACTCGTATGGGGGTCCCCTCCTCCCCTCTAAAAAAGACTGACCAGAGGAGGATGAGTGACCATACTGTTCTCCACGACCCAAAAGACTCCATCTCCTAGAGCCTCTGCCACGTGGCCTACCACGTCCCCGGGCTCTAATGGTGGAGCGCATTGTTCAGGTGGAATCTGTGTCAGAGGATTCTAAATCCGAGGATTGTACCTCCTTAGAAGTTGTTATCCTCTGTCTCAGATTTTGATAAGCACGTCCCTCCTTAAAGTCAGCCAAGTCACGTGTAAATGGTTTGTGTTTGCGGTTTTTGAGGGAGGATTGGTATTTATCAATAGATGTCCGCAAAAATTGCTCCCTTTTACCAAACTCAGGATCGTCTTTGAATTTTAAGAGCTTGATCTCTCGGTGTATTCAAAGAACTAGACGTAACCTCAAAAGTTTTTTGCTCTTCCTCCAGTAATATTCTCATCAATCTTAAAGAGCTCTCGATTCTTCCTCCCACCTACACAGTAAAGACGGAGACCTTAAGGCGGGAATCACGGTGATGCGTAAACCACTAGGGACAATACGGGATTGAATATAATGCTCCAGTGACTGTATTTCCCACCATGATTTTAAATTCGCCCAGTAAGCAAAGTATAGATTCTTAAAAATTTGTTTTTAATTCAGATGGATTATCTTGGGTAGTGTCCAATTCACTATCCGAAAATACAACCTTTGCCTCTGCCTTATGTTTCTCAAAATCTATAGGGTTGCTCAAAAGACCTGCCATATTAACCAATAACTGCAAGAATTGTAAAGAACATTGGGTTCAAAAATACCTATCCCAGCAAAAACAATGCCAAATTTACCTATATTCTGGCACTAATTAATCACATCTCCTTTCCTTCTTATTAATCTTTTATAGGTATAATATTTTTTGTTTCAGAATTACCTATAAATGGGTGATGATATGTCTCCTTTTCCATACATGTATTTTGGTCTTTAGACCACCTGGTATGCTATCTATATTATTATACTGTGGTATCGAGAGTACACAACTCATGGCATATGCGCGTTGTTCCCTTTAGTTCCTGCATATAGAATATCGCGCTATACATATGCTTATCATTGAGTGCGGCCGGCGCATGCGCGGTGGTGGCGTTGGTTTCGCATGTGCAGTGGGGTGCATTGTATCATGGTGGTCTCCGCCGCACTGCGCAGTTTCTGGAATAGGTTTGACACGATTCCACACTCGGCACTTGCTTACTCGCCAGATGTTTCCGGCACATGGAGGATGCTGATGATGCGCGCCAATTAGTGAGTATATCAGTTTTTTAAAGGGGATTTATCGTTTGAGCTGCCCGTGCTGTTCTGCTAATCTTCTCAGATTGAATTAGAAATCCAGGGGCGTGTTCTTCCTCTCAGCAGGCGTGTCTCCCCTCCCACGAGGCGTGTCTCTCCTCACTGAAGAACTGTAACATCATCATTTTGTTTGAAGCAGGGGATGCAGAGGGTTGTCTGGATATAACAGCTCTGTAGCCTCCTGCATGCTTATGTCTGCAGCCTTGAGGCTCCCACAAGCTGAAAGCAAGACCTATTATATCTATTATATCTCTTGTTTACACACTGAAAGCCAGCAGCTTTAACTTCTGTTCTATTTGGTATTCAACCAAATTGTACTGACAACAGGCAGAGAACTTTTCTCAACTACAAGGGAAACAAATGTAAAGCTTCAAGTAAAGATCTCTGCTTGCTGTCAGCGATATGAGTGAAAACAGTGGGGGGAGAAGCACATCAGCTTTCAGAGAAGAACCTGAATCTCTATAATGATATATATATACACATACATAGCTCCCCTATATCATGTCTCATCCCTGAGAGTATATGCATTGTATCACATATGTTGGAAGTGCTTTGGGGTGACTATGGGATGGGACACTATATAGGGGAGCTTTCTGTGTGTGTGTGTATATATATAAAATTATAGATGTCTACACATATATTTTCATATATTTACACATATGTGTACAATTTATAAAAGAAAAAAACAAACAAAAAAAAAAAACGATGGGACTTGAACTCCCAACCTCTGTCTTTTCAAGCTGATCAGCTATGCACTGTACTATACAAGCAGTTCATACAGACACAGTGTTGAATCCTCATGTTATACAATACAGATGATGACATCATAAGGAGGCGGGGCTTGCATTCGATCTGAGGAACAGAACGCCTTCTTTTCAAAGTTCAAACTGAACCTGTGAAGAGGTGAATCAACCTCTTGGCAAAAGCCCTTTGAACAGGCAGTAATTGCCCAGATCATCACCATAGAGCTGAGATGTACATAGAGCCAGCAGACTCTGGTTTCACTATCGATTTTAACAGCTCAGAGGGGAGTAAACACAGAGTGTGCAGGCAGCCAATCACAGCGCAGGGGGCGGGGCCATGACGTTTCCTGTCTAGGGGCATATCCCAACAGGCTGAATGAAATGTCAGCCAGCCAATCACAGTGCAGGGGGCGTGTCTAGGGCACAGGAATCGACCCGGTGGCGTTCTGACCAGCAACAGCAGAAATAAATGACAGATTTACAGCGAAGCTGATATCTGCTAAAACAAGTGACAGAGGTAATGCAACCCAATTACAAAAGTGCTTATTTTTACTGTCCCCATAATCTGAGACATGATCTTTGTAACGATAAAACCCCTTTAAGTATAGATCAATGTATAAGTCTTAATCCGTTTTGTCTAATTAGGAGGTGGTCTTCCATTAGGAGGGAGGAGTTGTGCGTTACTTAAGGTGTCACTAATCACTTTTTAAGTTGCCACCTTTACATCCTTGGTGCCGGACACTTTATCCTGTATCCCCACTTATTATTAGGATATATACCTTTATGTGTCCTTTTATCCCCTGAAGAACCCATATCACTTTTAGGGGGAAACGCGTCGGGTGTTTTGGACACAGATTGTTTTTAATTTTTTTTAGTGTTAGGTTGTCTGTTGGGGTTTAGGTTTCCAGGCGGAGCCGTCCTTATAGGGGCGATGTCCACGCTTTTGAGGCAGAATATTTAGGGTTAGTATAGGGTATATTTTGGAATGTAATTTGTCTACATCTGTGTCGCCCTATAGATCTTTATCATCAAACTGTATCATCAAACTATACATTTTCACCCTTTTTACATCTCAGTGGTGCCATAGTTATTCGTATCATCAAACTGTAAGTGTTTTTCTCCTTTTTTTTTCCCTTTGACAACCATCACTAAGTTGTACATGCTTGGGGTAATTGATAGAGAATTATTAATGTATATCTACTAAATGTTGTTTTTTAATTGGGCATTGTTTATGCTAGGCCTAATTCTTTTTTTTGATTGTGGCTAAATTTCCGCCCACCCTTGCAAATATTTATATGGCTATTTGGGAACTTATCTATATGTTTTCTATGGACAATCCTTTTTCAGAACACATTGGTATGGCCGCTTCATAGACAACCTCTTAATTTTAATGTGGCAGCCATACCAGGCTTTGTGAATTATGGTAAAGGGGTTGTCTCACTACAAGGATTGCTTTTTATGTTATAGATCTTGCAAAAACAAGTCACTTTGCAATGTATGTCCATTAACAGTGTCCTACCTATTCCTAGATATCCCCTCTTGTAAGGGCTGCATCAGCTCCTAAGTTAGCTATAGCTACAGACCTGTTTGATCTCTCATGATAGGCTGCCAGCTATAGCTACATACCTGGCTTCTACTGCAGCCTAGTAGAAGCCAGTAAACATGCCCCTGAATTAAAAATGAAACCAAGAAAACATGACTGAGGTGAGATGAATCATTGTAGTGAGACAACCCCTTTAATTTTAACCACTTAAATTTACCAGTCATCATTAAAAGAGATAATATCAATTTTCTTCATTTAACTTTAGTGGGTAATATAGAGAAATCAGTCATCCTTTCTTCTCTTTACAGGAAACCACTGGCTGGTAATACCATCTTGCATGCTTCATCTAGTCACTTGAAACAAACTATCAAGGCCATTCCAATAAGAGAGTATCCTAGGGTTAAAGGGAATCTGTTGCCAATAATTATTTTTTTTTACTTAATAAAATAAGACCCTGAAACATATTCTTTTCTTCTTAGCCGTTTTTATTTTCTGATTGTATTATATGCACTATTATATAATATATTGTATTATATAGAGTCATTACAAACAGAGTGTTTGTTAAGCTTGATTATGGCTTTTAATATCTCCGAAAATTTGAATACTATACATAGTTACATAGTTTGTCAGGCCGAAAAAAGACATACGTCCATCCGGTTAAACCCAAAATTGTTTTAAAAAAGTGTTGATCCAGAGGAAGAAAAAACCCCCCATGGGTAGAAGCCAATTTTTCCTCATGTTAAAAAAAAAATTTTCCTTTTTCCTGACCCCAAATTGGAATCAGAATAAATCCCTGGATCAACGCCCCCCTCCGGGAATTTTCTACTCACAATAACTTTTTTAGGGTTTTTAAAGCTCAGAAATGAATCCAACCCTTTCCTTAAAATTTCTGTTACTGAATTCCCCAGGGACAATTTCCAAATGGCAGGATTTCCCACAGTCTCACCGCCCCTAACAGTAAAAAATCCCTTTCTATGTTTATGTAGAAACTTTCTTTCCTAAAAGGCGTAGAGGATCCCCCCCTTTGTTTTTTTTTTTTAATTTTTTTTTAAACCGGGGGCCCCGGGGTTTAAAAATAAATCCTTTAGCGAGTTTCTCTTTTTGGGCCCTTAATATATTTAAATTTATTTATTATGTCCCCCAAAGCCGTTTTTCTAAAAAATAAAAAACCCCCTAACCTTGTTAAATCTTTCTGGATTTTTCAGTCCCCGTCCTTTTATTATTTTTTTTTGCCGCCTTTGTACCTGTTAAAGGGCTTACAATGTCTTTCCTGTGATTTAGTCCCCAAAAAATGTACAAAATATTCCATGTGTGGTCAAAACAGTGATTTTGTATAGGGGGAGAATAATGTTCCCTTTTGGGGCATCTATCCCCCTTTTTAATCCCCCCCATGATCCTATTACCCTTTTGGCTGCGGGCTCCCCCGGGACACTGGCTGCTACGGGTTTGTTTACTGTAAACCGGATTCCAAGTCCCCCTCTAGGGAAATTTTACCCATTTGTTTTTCCATTTAACTGTAATCATGTATGATTTTTCCCCCCCCATGTGCAAAACCCTTTGAATTTACCCAGTTTTAAAAAACCTAAACTGCCCCCTTTTTTCCCCAGGCCTCCAACCTATCCAGACCCCTTTGTAAAAACACATTACCCTCTATTGTGTGGATTCCTTTTACAGAGTTTTGTATCATTTGCAAAGATCGATATCCTACTGTCCCAATCCTATGTAAGGTAAATTTCGGGAAAATTATTAAAGAGGTGGGGCTGACCCCTGTGGAAACCCCACTAGTAACGGGGTTTCCACCCTGGGGGTTTGTCCTTTAATTACACCCTTTGATTTCTACGTACCCCAGTTGCTTCCCCCTTGCAAACATTTTCCCCCAGCCCAAACATTCTCTTTTTTAACTTACCAACCCCTTTTATGTGGAACAGTATCAAAGCTTTAGAAAAACCAAATATTTTTTGGAATCCAGTGCCTCACCCGAAAGTCTGGAACTAACTTCCTCATAAAAGGGCTGTTTGAGATTATTTCTGACAGGACCGATTTTTTCAAAAACCCCATCGGGAATGGCGTTATGCGTTTATTTTCGTGAGTTTAGTCCAGGATGATCTCTTAGATCCCTTCAAACATTTTCCCCACAAACAGGGGTTTTAAAGGGGTTGTTCATACGAAGTCATAGTTAAAAATTGTGGGGACCAAAAAATCTAAGGATGTACGGCCCTTTGGGTTTTATTTTGGAAAAATTGGGCTACGGTTTTAGAGAACGGGCTGGTTTACTTGTGTTTAGCAAGGTGTTTTTTAAATGGTCAGGGAACCCATTCTGTCCTGCCCAGGCGTGAAACATGAAAAGGGAAAAGGCAGTGAAGAGGGGGGGCAGGGATGTTTGTATTGGCAGGCAAGGGTGGGGAAGCAGTGAGAGGAAAATCGCGGGGGGGTTTGGGTTTGTATTGTTTTTCCCCCTTCTTCACTGCCTCCCCCCCACCCCCGTGGTGGGCCCATACACACATCCCTGTGGCTGGGCCCAAAACAAAACCCCCCCCCCTGCATGTTCCCCTCACTGCTTTTCCCCCATGCCTGCCAATACACAAACCCCGCCCCCCCTCTTAAATTTCCCCTTTTCCTTTTTTTGTGCACGGGCCTGGGCAGGGGCAGAATTTCTTCCCTGACCAGGGAAACAAAAAACCGTTGTAAAACACAAGTAAAAACCCGCCCGTTTTTCTAAAACCGGAGAAAATTTGCCAAAAAATAACCAAGGCTAAATCCCTTTGATTTTTTTGGGCCCCACCCTTTTTAAAATATGATTTCGGGGAGTGGGACAACCCCTTTTTAACTTATGGCCTTTTTAATTTTCCCGGGTCACTTTTTTTACCCCTTTTTTTAATATTTCCACCAATCTTTGGGACAAACCCCCTTTTATACAGTCCATTAAAAAATTAAAAATTGGGGTATCTATCACATTACTTAACTCCCTTAGGACACGTGGGTGTATACAGTCGGGCCCGGGGAAATTTTTCTATTTTAATCTTCCCCAAGGCGGAAAATGACTTCTTCCCGGGGTTTGACAAGGGAAAAATTTAAGTTGGAAATTTTTTTCCTCCCCTTTTCTTTATAACAGGGGAAACTCATCCTCCTCGGTAAAAACAGTGGAAAAAGAAATAGTTTTTTAAAAGGTTTGTTTTTTTCATGCTTCTATGTCTCTTTTCGTACTTGTTAAAAGGGGGAACTTTTTTTTTAATCTTTTTAAAATTTTTTAAGTTAAAAAATATTTTGGGGTTAGTTTTACTTTCTAGGCAAAAACGTCCCTTTTTGTCTCCCCCGCTTTTTCTGCCTTCATATTATTTTTTCACACTTTTTTTTTCTTCCCTATAGTTTTTGCGCCTCTTCCCGTCCTTTTGTTTTAGGTTTTCCCGAAACGCTTTTTTTTTTTTTTTAATTTTCTCCTTTTCATCTCTGTTGATTTCCCCATTGGGTTTTTTCCTGTTTTAAATTTTTTTATTACCATAAGGTATGTACCCCTTTACAGTGGGCAAACCAAGATGTTTTTTTAAAAATTCCCCCCCATTTATTTTTTTTTTTGGGTATTTTTTTAAAAACCTGGTCCCGTCAATTTGGGGTTTTGTGCCTTCTAAGCAGGGTAAAAATTTGCCTTCCCCAAATTCTGTGTTTTTGTGGGTCCTGACAAAAAGCTTATTGAAGGATAAATGGAAATTTATTATATTTGGTCACTATTCCCTGGTGCCCCCCAATTTAAACCCTTTTTTTCTGTCAGATTATTATTCAATAATTTTGTCTAGAAGGGCCTTTCCCCCTGGGCGGTTTCCCCCCACCATTTGGGGAAAAGGGAATTATTTTTTTATTTGTAGACAAAACCTGTTTCCTTTGTGAGAGCTACAGGCTTCAGATTGGTAAATTTTGTCCCGGGTATTAAAAATTTAAACCCCGAAAAACAATTTTCATTCTGATTAGATTTCTTCATCTATTTGCCCGGGTTTTTAAAATCTTCTATGGGTTCGGGTTTTATTTTGGGGGGCCCTTTTGAGGGTTTTATATATTATATTTCTAATTCCCCTTTATATTTTCCCATAATGGGTTCCACCTGTTCATTTCTGTACCTATATCTTCCAGCCCGTGTTGGCTTCAGACAGGAATTTTTCATAGAGACGACACCTCCCCCTTCTGGTTTTTACGGTCACCCTTTTAAAAATACTGGGAACCCCCCAAGTTAAAAGCCCCCGTCGTAGTCTCGTTTTCCCGCCATGTCTCAGTTTCCCCACTATGTCATAATTTTTTCTGCAATTTTTTAATTCTAGCAAAGTTTCTTTGTTGGTGAGGCTCCCCGGCATTGGTTAGCATGAAAATTAAAGATTTTTCCCGTTTTTATTCCTTTTCCCTTCCGAAGCACTCTTGCCTCTCACCCAGCAAAACCCGTAGGTTCTACACTGCATGACGAGGGGGAAAACCCCGAAAAGGCTGTCTGTAGTTGAACTTAAATGGTTTTTTCTCAAATCCCTTTACATTGCTAGGCTCCTGCGAGCTCATGTGAACTGAGGATAATACATCCTATAGAGTGGCTGTTGAGCTCCTCGCTCTTTTCCATAAAGGGGCCCTTGCTTTATGAAAAAAAGGCAGTGAGGGCTGAAAAGGCAAGTAAATCTAAAAACTGACCAAATTTTTTGGGGGTTTCCCCTCCTTTAAAGGGGAGACTTTTTCCCCCTTCCCAAGTATTCTTTTTTAAATAATTCCCCCGCCTCGGGGGCGTTTGGGTTGAGCAGCATGTAAGCAGAAGTGTTGGTGCTGAGCCCTGCTAGCTATCCTGTCTATTACCTGGTTAGAAAATGCATTTGTTCCTGGATCGCAGGGAAAAGGAAAAGTGGAAGGTGGGTTTGGGGGCCCGGCCCCAGACACTTGAGGTCAGAAAACAGGCCCTGACAAGGGTGGAAAGGGATCAACAAGGCAAAGGAGGGAAATGCTCCCCGCATGGTGCAGAGCATGGCAGCATCAGTGAACAAGACAGAAGTAGGAAGCTAAGCTGGAGCGCTTTGCACACTCACCCAGTAACCAGCAAAGATCAGAAGGAGCTACAGGCATGCCACAAACACAGGTACTCTGCCCAACAGCTCACATAAAAGTAACATGGTTGCATCAGCCTCAGAGTCAGGCAGATGAGCAAGGGACAAGTGGGGCCCAGCATAGAGCACAATCGCAACATGTGCAGGAAGCACAGGACACTGGAAAGGAAAAAGCTCCTACTATGCAGGACCTGTATTCTGCCATCTCCCTGTGTAATACCACTCTGAATACTTTAACTTCACATATTGGAGACTTGAAAGAGGACATGTCTCATGTGCGGCAAGATATGCGCAAAATTACTAACAGAGTGCAGGCAGCTGAGGAAAGGATAAGTGCTCTAGAAGATGCAGTTGCCCCTCTTGTAAAGGACCTTGCTGCTGCTAAAAATCATATTTCTACCCTATATGCCAAGGTGGATGACCTTGAAAATAGGTCTCGCAGGAACAATCTGCGACTGGTAGGAGTCCCGGAGAAAGCAGAGGGTCGAGACCTAGTATTATTCTTGGAAGCCTGGCTATTCAATTCTTTTGGAAAAGACACACTGTCTGACTTTTTTGCTATTGAGAGGGCCTGCTCGTGCTCCTCCTCCAGGAGGTCCACCCCGACCTATCTTACTTAAGCTATTACACTCTAGGGACAGAGACGCTATCCTGGAGAGCAGCCGGGAAAAGTTGGACATGACTATTGATGGTCACCGTGTATCTATTTACCCAGACTTTTCTGCAGAGGTGCAGAAGCGCCGTGCCCAATTTATAGACATTAAACGTCGACGTAGGAGCCTGTCTGTTGTGTACTCTATGATGTATCCAGCCAGGTTAAGGGTTGCAGCATTTAACACGACACATATTTTTGACAGCTCCAAGAATGCGCTCACTTGGCTGGATTTGAATGAGCAGGCCCTGAGAGTGGACAAAGCGCCGGGATGAACACTGAACCTGTGATAGTTCTTTGTACTAGCTCTTTATGTTTGAAGATTTTCATGGTTTTTTTTCCTTAGCAGATACTAGAGCTATAAGATATGATGGTCTGTTGATATGTTATGCTAATAATGCTAGCAGGAGTAAGGAATGAAGGAATTACTAGCAAACGTAGCTTGAGCTATAGTCTACACTCTATGCTTGAGTGATGCTCAAGAGATTTGGGAACCCCGTTCCCTTCGGAAGGAAGGGCGATATGTTAAAGTTCGTTATATTCTACAATGGTTGGTTTAACGGTTGTTATATGGGTGGGATTATTTTGAGAGCAGGACCTATTGCTTATGAACATTACAATCAAGGGCTTTGTAAAAGTTTACTCCAGCGGTTGGATATATTGCATAACTGTTATTATGGTGTCTGTTATTAACGTTGTGGCATGGAACGTAAGAGGGCTTGGGGACTCCAGTAAGCGATATGCTGTTAACTCCTGGTTGCAGAGGGTTCACCCGGCAATAGTCTGTCTGTCCGAGACCCACGTGACTAAAGACAAACTCCACTGGCTGCAAAGAGCATGGGTTGGGGCAGCATACCACTCGGTGTACTCCTCATATTCTAGAGGGGTAAGTGTGCTAATTCATAGAGCCATTCCGTTTACATGTATTGATTCAAAAACTGATCCAGATGGTAGATATGTTTATCTTCATTGCAAACTCTACTTAACCCCAGTTATTATAGTAGCTATATATATCCCTCCTCCATACTCAAGTGAAATTCTTAAAAAAAATACTAACTCTGTTGGAATCATCCCCAGGAGTCCCAGTGTTAATCTTGGGTGATTTTAATAAATATTTGCATCCATACTGGGACAAATTTCATGCGGGAGATATTGACTCCCAGGCCCAGCCTACTTCCCTTGCAAAACTGTTGATGGAGGTAGGTCTATGTGATATTTGGAGACTAAGACACCCTACGAAAAAGCAATACTCATGTTATTCAGCCACGCATCATTCACTCTCAAGAATAGACCTCGCTGTGGCCTCGGACTCAATGCTCCCATATGTCAAATCAGTTGAATATTCAACTCGCTGTATTTCTGATCACTCCCCCTTGACAGTGTGCATGGACTGTGGCCTGGAGCGGTCTGGGGATGGCGCCTAAATCCTTTCTGGGTGCAATTGATAGGGGGCTCGATGGTAGCAGAAATTAAGGAGTTCTTTGACAATAACGAGGGAACTGCTTCAGTGGCATGTGTGTGGGATACCATGAAAGCATTTGTAAGAGGGATTTATATTAGAGAGATTAGTAAAAGGAAAACTATAACACGTAGCTTCACCCAATTCTTGCAGGATAGGGTAGCAAAGGAAGAACAGAATTTTCTTGGTGACCCTTCTGAGAATAATAGGCACAACTGGGAGGAGGCCCAACAGAACTTGAATGAGCAGTTGATTAAAGTAGCAGAGGATAAAAAGTTTTTTGTTCAGCAGCGCTATTTTGATCAAGGAGAAAGTGCAGGACATTTACTAGCTAATATTGTGAAATCCCAGCAAGCATCCAGTCATATTGCAGAACTTAAAACAGACAATGGCTCTGTAGTCAGTGAGAATGCAGATATCCTAAATGTTCTGCTACAGTTTTATAAATCTTTATATACCTCTGGGGGTGGATGACATTGAAGATTACTTGTCTAACATTACCCTTCCATCTCTATCACTGGAAGATAGTAATGCTCTAGAGCAACCAATTACTTGTGAAGAACTAGAGGTTGCTTTGTGCCAGGCCCCAAATGAAAAAGCCCCAGGGATGGACGGTCTTCCAGCTGAATTTTTTAAGCTCCACAAGGAAACCTTGTTACCGCGTTTACTAGAGGTCTTCCAGGCGGCAGTCCAGGACGGTCACTTGCCATATTCAATGAGGGAAGCAGTTATTGTACTGATACTTAAGCCAGATAAGGATGCTTCTAGTCCAGGGTCCTATCGCCCCATCTCGCTACTTCCAACTGATGTTAAGCTATTGGCAAAAGTATTAGCTAATAGGTTAAGCAAAGTCATAACTAATTCCCAGCTCTCTATCTTCACTATCTTGCACGCTATATGTATAGTCCCCCCCCCCCAGTCCCTAGTTTAAATATTCCTCCAGCTTCCAAGCCATTTTTTCCCTCAATACAGCTGCACCCTCCCCATTTAGGTGCAGCCCATCCCTAGCATAGAGTCTGTAGCCAAGACAGAAGTCAGCCCAGTTCTCCAAAAACCCAAAGCCATCTTTCCTACACCAATTTTTGAGCCAATTTTTCACTTCTATAATCTCCCTCTGCCTCTCTTGTGTGGATCGTGTAACAGGTAATATTTTCAGAAATATTACCTTGGAGGTCCTTGCCTTGAGCTTTTTGCCTAGTCCCTGAAATTTATTTTTAAGGACACTCCACCTACCTCTAACTTTGTCATTGGTGCCAATGTGGACCATGACAGCTGGATTCTCACCAGCCCCACCCAGCAATCTGTCAGCCCGATCCGCGATATGTCAAACCCGTGCCCCAGGTAAACAAAATACTGTTCTACGATCCCGGTCTTAGTGGCAGATTGACCTGTCTGTGCCCCTAATAATGGAGTCCCCAACTACTAGCACCTGTCCAGTCTGACCTGCACTCCTATCCCCAATCTTACTGGAGCAGACAGGGGTAGTATCTTGCTGCAGCAATGCTATTTCTGAGCCGACATCCCCCTCATCCGCCAATCTTGCAAATTTGTTGGGGTATGCCAGTTCAGGACTAGCCTCCCTAATACTCTTCCCTCTACCCTTCTTTCTAACTGATCCCCAGCTAGCTGCCTCATGTTCCTGCACTTCCATGCTACCATCCTCTCCAGCATCTACACCTGCGAGTGATTGCTCAGTGAGCAGCAAACTCGCTTCCAAGTTGACAATGGATCTCAGTGTTGCCACTTGCTCATTTAGATACAGGCTGTCTAATACTGCCCTTTCTAAAAGCCCCAAATCTAAAGTCCCCCAATATTAAGTCCCACACTTAAGCAAAACGACCCTTGAGACCAAACAGACACACTCGCACGCTCAGAATACTCGCTTAGGCTACTTAGCTTTTAACCCTTGAATCCAAAGCAGTGCAGCAGCAACTCTCCTTTGAGAAGGCCCATCTCTAAAAAAAAAAATTGAAACACAGAAGTGTTGGCCAAATGAAAAGCATGTACAGTACATGCACTCAATACTTGGTCGGGGCTCCTTTTTCATGAATGGCTGCATTAATGTGGCGTGGCATTGAGGCAGTCAGCCGGTGGCACTGCAAAGATGTTATGAAAGCCAAGGTTGCTTTGATAGTAGCCTTCAGCTCATCTGCATTGTTGGGTCTGGTGTCTCTCATCTTCCTCTTGACAATACCTCATAGATTCTCTATGGGGTTAAGGTCTGACGAGTTTGCTGGCCAATCAAGCACAGTGATACTGTGGTTATTAAACCAGGTATTGGTACTTTTGGCAGTGTGGACAGATAACCAGTCCTGTTGGAAAATGAAAATTCCACCTCCCAAAAGCATATCGGCAGAGAGAAGCATGAAGTGCTCTAAAATTTCCTGGTAGACAACTGCGCTGACTTTGGTCTTGATAAAACACAGTGGACCTACACCAGCAGATGACATGGCTCCCCAAACCATCACTGATTGTAGAAACTTCACACTAGACCTCAAGCAGCTTGGACTGTGTGTCTCTCCACTATTCCTCCTTGGGACCTTGATTTCCATATGAAATGCAAAATTTACTTTCATCTGAGAACACCTTGGATCACTGAGCAACAGTCCAGTTCTTTTTCTCCTTGGCCCAGGTAGGACGTTGTCTGTTGGTCATGAGTGGTTTGACACATGGAATGTGACGCTTGTAGCCCATGTCCTGCATATGTCTGTGTGTGGTGGCTCTTGAAGCACTGACTCCAGCAGCAGTCCACTCCTTGTGAATCTCCCCCAAAACATTTTTAATGGCCTTTTTTAAAGGGGTTGTCTCACTACAAGGATTGCTTTTAATTTTAAAGATCTTGCAAAAATAAGTCACTTTGTAATATGTGTCCATAAACAGTGTCTTATCTATTCCTAGATATCCCCTCTTGTATGGGCTGCATCTGGTCGCTGTAGCTACCGGCCATGATGTCCTTAGCAGTTTCACACTGAAGGCCATTAGCAGCCAGCATGGCCTGTAAACACACCCCTGATGTCATGATCTTGTCCGACAGACCCCCAGCTTTGAGCTCTGGTCGCTGGCCACGGCCGCTGCGACGAAAGCCGTGGTTTATGACATGATGCTTTGTATTTGTATTCACTACTGTGAATTGTGTTCTCTTTCTCTGCTTGCTTAATTGATTCCTGGCCAACGCCCGTGGCCAGGAATCCTCCAGCACTTCTTGAGTTAATCTGTTTCTCCTTTTGATTGATAGTCTTCTGTTCCTATCTTGTCTTTTGTTCTTTCACCTATCAGTTGTGTCTTCACTTAGTTAGTATAGATCTCAGTCTTCTGGTTGGGGCCGACCTGTTAAAGAGGCGGGCCCCACCAAAAGGCTGGGTCAGTGGTTGGGACCAGCATCGGGGCCGTCCTCTGTCTGTGTCTGCTTGTGCCCCCCTGACCGGTCCCTTACACCTGAATTCAAAAATGAAACCAATAAAACAGGACTGAGGTAGGATGAATGGAGTAGTGAGACAACCCCTTTAACAATCCTATCAAGACTGCGGTTCTCCCGGTTGCTTATGCACGTTTTTCTACCACACTTTTTCCCCTTCCACTCAACTTTCCATTAATATGCTTCGATACAGCACTCTGTGAACAGCCATCTTCTTTAGCAGTGACCTTTTGTGGCTTACCCTTGTAGTGTGTCAATGATTGTCTTTTGGACATCTGTCAAGTCAGCAGTCTTCCCCATGATTGTGTTGCCTACTGAACCAGACTGAGGGACCTTTTAAAAATGCTTAGGAAGCCTTTGCAGGTGTTTTGGGTTAATTATTCTATTTTTCTGAGATAGTAACTTTTGGTTTTTCATTGGCTGTATGCCATAATCATGAAGATGGCATAAATAAACACTTGAAGATCACTCTGTAATGATTCTATATAATATGAGTTTCACTTTTTGAATTTAATTACTGAAAGAAAATAACTTTTGGCTGATATTCTAATTTATTGAGAAGCACCTATATGAGCCTTAAGACTGACTCAGTCCCATTGACTACTATAGGAGAGTTTTCTAGGCATGATGTGTGACCTGGGAAGAAATCGGTGTGCAGGGAGGGGGAGAGGGTGAACTGTGTCTATCTCCTATTGTGATTGGTGGATCCTGTGTTATCTGTACACACTGGTGTCTCCTTTCAGTTTGGCCCTACTTGAGCTGATAATGAGCAGACTGCTGAAAATCTTTCTCTACAGAACAGGAAATGTCAGACTTTTATTAGGCCTAGTGGGCAAATGAAAACTGCAGGACTTAAAATTTGTTTTTTAAATATTGAAAGTGATATGAAAAATTTAAAAAAACAACCAAAAATGTATAAAAAAATGTGTTCAGCATAAAAACGTGAGTTAAACATTAAGTCATTTTTTGATGACACATTCCCTTTAAACAGGCATGTTCCACTGAAGCTGATTTTGTTGATAAGATCTCATATTTAAATTACAGATTAAGAAACGGAGGCTATCAAAACTGGATGCTACATCGAGCCGATGTACACCATAAGGGCCGTTCAGGAGACTGTCTTATTTTTTTATTCCACAGCCTCAGTTTCCACTGCCAGTTTGCCTGTTTTCTCTACCCCATTCAGCAAAGATTTTTTTTTTTTAAATAAATAAATTTTTTTTACAATTATATGCCTATTCTAATCAGAGTATCCTATTAAAATGTATTATTTCAGCAGGTTGTAGGTATGTTGTTAGATGAGGGTGCACGCTGGCACTTTTCACCAAGTGTTTTTACATCTAGTACAAAGCCGAGAACTTGGCTTTCAGAAAGGGTTTTTTTTTTTTCATTTTGCAGGTCCAAAGTGCACACTTCACTTTCTTAGGCAGAGATCATTATCTAGTAGGATTCCTTCTGTTTGAAGATACAAATTATGGGGAGCTGAGGATATAGCTGCTTGTACGGGGTTAATCTGAGTTTCTCACTACAAACAGTGTAGCAGCTACAGCACACAGAACATAAGGCGACATTTATGAACAGGGCTGCATCAGATTTCTGGCCTCAGAAAGCTGTAGTAGACCAGTTCTATAGATGTATGAACAGGTGCACTCCAAACGTTGGCCCAATAATTGCTTTGGCACTGTGCCAAAGACACTTTTTAGCATGCCAAAGTTTTTTGGTGTTCTGGTGGGCGTGTCGCACCACATTAGTAGAAGTAGACACATTTATGATTCTTTGACGCCAAAACTTTGGCGCAGAACAGTTAGAACAGCCAGACCAAGTTAAAGGTGGTCTGCCTGAGTTGTTGTATTGGCACTAGACTGCGACTGTATGTATGAACTGCAGAAGAACAGGTTCATACATTCTGGCAAAGTCTATACAACCTTAAAGCGTTTCAGAACTGGTCTATGAGCACCAGAATTCATACATGTCGTCCATAGTGTTACAGGGTTTACCTGTTGCTTCCAGCCGCCTCCTCCATAGAGCACCTATTACACTGCTGCTGGTGTTATAATTAGAGATGGGCGAATTGATTCTAACGAAGTGAACTTCGTTTAGAATTTCAGGAAAACTTCGGTTCTGCACGAAATAGAAGTTTGGTGTAATTCGCGGGAACGAAGTGTGTTTTTAATTGATAAAATGGCCGCAAGCACTTGCCGTTAGATGGGGCAAAGAACTCTGGGAGGAAGAAAGGAACACCCTTAATGACATGTGCAGAGATGAAGCCAATCAGAGACCGGCGGGATTTTATAACGTCACCGCACTATATAAGTCCAGACGCCATGCTCGCTTCTCACACTGCTTTCGTTGTGCCGCTGGTGCAGCTGCTGCAGAGATCTCACACAAAAGAAATTTGTTTTTAACAGCAATTGGGGGGAGAAGGGGTGTCACTGCTTTTATCAGAGACTGCTCCGCTTCGTTATAATTTTGATTCAGTTAGTGGGGCATTGTAATTTAAGTCCAGGGTGGGTCTAATTCTGCCCCATATATATTTTAATGCCATCTGGTCAGTTCTGGCGCGCATTGAATATCCAAGGGTTATCTAAGCCTGTTTGTGCTTTTGTAATCAGTAAAATACACTGCGTTTTTGGACACCACATACCAGTTAATTTTTTCCTGGTGATTTCTGTAGGGCAATTTATATCCAAGGGTTATTATCTAAGCCTGTTTGTGCTTTCGTATTTAGTAAAATACACTGCGTTTTTACACGCCACATACTAGTTAATTTTTTTCCTGGTGATTTCTGTAGCACAATTTATATCCACGGGTTATTTAAGCCTGTTTGTGCTTTTGTAGTCAGTAAAATACACAGCGTTTTTACACGCCACATAAGAGTTAATTTTTACCTGGTGATTTCTGAAGCGCAATTTATAATCAAATGGTAATTAATGGGGTTTTGCCACGATGTAATGTTGACGTGCGATCCTCCAAAAGGGGTATTTAATCACTTTTCTAAATATATGTGATTACAAAAATTTGCAGCCTGAGAGAGCTACAGTCTGCTTCACCTGCCCTTAGTTACTTCAAAGCTTCTATTAGATACGACCTGACAAGAGCTGCTGGCCGGGCTTGCGCAGAGAAAGCTTCTTATCTGATGAGACTGAGCTGCAGAAGCTTTCAAGGCACCGGGTAGAAATATGTTGTGTTTTGTATACAGAATCCACTAGTTGTAGTGTGATTATCTGAGTAGATCCCTGCTTTATCTGATGACAGAGAACATGAAAAACCTTTCAAGCTGCTGTGGAGAAAGCTGTTGTCTTTTGTATACAGAATCCACAAGTGGTAGTTTGATTATTTGAGTGAGCATTTCACACGATCCCTTATGCAGCTCTGTGCTCTGGCTTTCTGTCTCTCTCTCAGCTCCTTGGCTTGTTTACATTTGCTTCTTAGCAGATAAGGCACGTCTTGGCAAAACCCCTTTAAGCGTGTTTGTGCTTTTATACTCCGCTAAATACATGGTATTTATCATATACAGATATCTTCATTAAACAGAGTCTGTAAATTTTTAAACAAACAGTATGTCAGACAGAGATGTAACAGGCTCTTCACATGCGAGTGGCAGTGGCACAAACATTCCTGGAGCAGGCACAGGTCGCATCACAGTAAGAGGACGTCACAGCGGGGTCACTCGGTGAGGCCAGAACTGGCGGTGTCATGTAGCAGCCGTGTGTTGATCAGCAACCCAAGGGTTCTTGATTGGTTGAGTAGGTCATCAACTTCATCATAGATGACATCTGACAACCCTAGCCAACAGTCAGTGGGTTCATCAGATACAACTCTTAGTTGGCATGGCCCAGAAGTGGGTCAACAGCCCTCACGTGTCCTCAACCCTCCTCTGTCCCGTTCAGGTCCCTCAGCCAAAAAACTAGTATGTGGTCTGGGCTCAGCGCCACTATACAGGGAAGACGAACAATTTGAGGACGGTCAGCAGCTACTTGGCAACGAAGAGGTGGGGCAGACATCCCATTCTTCTTGCAGTATGGATGTGGAGAGTGGCATGCGAGGTTTTTTGGCGAGCGGTCAGTCTCTGCATACCAAGACCGTTGAGGACAGAAGTGACGATCAAACACTCATGAAGTATAAACGTGGTGGTTTGAATCCCTGGGCCTCCAGGAGGACTTGTGTTTTTACTTTCTGTAAGTTGGACATACGATTCACATTCTTCATACTGAAGAGGTTCATCCAAAGCCAGATTTGCAGCATTTGCTTTTGCTTCTTTTTTGTTCTGTCCCATTGCAGTTTTGTGCTGAATTCAATCAACAATGGCACAGAATGCAAAATAAGCACCTAAAACATTCCCTGTAGTTATGGTCTCCATCAGTTAAAGTTTCATACGCTGCATTTGAGGAGGAGGAGCCCAGACCTCTGTTCATAAATTTCCCCCTGTTAATATATTTATTCCTGTTCATCAATTTCCCCCTGCTCATCAATTTCCCCCTGTTAATATATTTATTCCTGTTCATCAATTTCCCCTGTTCATCAGTTCCTGTCTGCCCGTGTACCCGACCTTTCTGTTACATTACCTGACCTCGAATCTCCGCCGCTTGCCCTGACCTCTTGGACTGACCTTTGACTATGAGTTTCATCTTATGATTCGGTACCTCGCCGCGCCTTGGCTGCCACTGCAAGCTAGTTGCGCCAGGGGTAGCGACCTGGTTGGACTCCCGCCGCAGAAAGTCCATCCTGCCTTGCGGCGGGCTCTGGTGTAACCCGTGACCTACTTAGACCCCGCTCCTTGGCGTGGCCGTTACCACCGCTTGCGGTGGTCCAGAGGAGCCACTACCCGTGTCGTTACAATGGCAGAAGTGAATGCCAAGTTTCCTGGCCAGTTCTCTGAATGGTGCAGAGTCCACCACTTGAAAAGGGAGGGACTGCAGTACCACCAACTTGGACATGAGCACGGTCAGCTTCTGCACTTAGGGATTGCTAGACGCATACTGCTGTCTCTTGGCAATCGTCTCAGTGAATGAGTGCCGAGGAGCAAAAGTATCTGGACCGGTAGATGATGGAAAAGACAGGGAGTTGTCTTCGGCAGAGGTGGTGAAGCCTTGACTGCCTGAAATGTGATGCGTGCTGCTGCTGTTGGGACAGGATGGACCACCACATCTAAACCACGTATGGTGACACTGCATGATGTTGATGCAGGGCCGTGGTGCCAACGTTAGGTCCCTGGTCACGCTTTACTTTCTGCCCACAGATTCTACATATAGTTATGTTCAACCCTCCTCTGGCGTCTCGTCAAAAAACTGGCACACCGCCGAGTAGATGATTTTACCACCAAAGCTCCACACTGACTGACTGTTACCACCGTTGACCCGGTGAGCCCCTGTGCCCCTACTTTCTGGGACCTGCAAAGTGGGTGGTCTAAATCATGGCCGCTTGGCTCCCAACCTCGCACTGCTGCCACCCTGCTGACTTCCGGCCACACTACTGACTTAAGGGCTGCGCCACTGCCTGACACACAAGCTGCCGCTCTCTTCTCCCAATGATAATGATGAAGCCCTTGTAGACTGTTGGTCTGGGTTAGCTCATAGCATCACATGGCTTTCAAAACTACCAATATGCTGATGACACCCAACTTTACATCTCCGGCCCAGACATTAACTATCTACTGTCCAAGATCCCAGATTGTCTGTCGTCCAAATCCTGATTCTTCTCCTCCCGTCTCCTAAAACTTAATGCAGAGAAAATGGAATGCTTCCAGGGCCGGGAAAATGGGTAGTCCAGGGTAGGCGTCCCTGTAGGGCACAACTTCATCCCAGGGATAAAAGGGGCACAAGGAGGCATTGAGTGGGCTGAATTTGGGGGGCACTTTATGCCTTGTTTAACTAGGGCAACTTACCTTGTTCCAGCCTTGCTTGCTTCACCCGACTCACAAGTGCAATCGGCTACATAGATTAGTGTTTGCCTGTCACCGCCGTCCACCTCAACGATGTTGCTGTACAAAGCCTGACCACTTACCACATGACCCCCAACTGCAACTCTCCTCATCACTATTGGCCCGCTTCTTCAAGAAGCAGCGGATGTCTTCCCCACCTCTTTGCTGCCCACTGTCCTTAAATAGTTGGTTTTCACTGTACAGTGGCACAGAGGCCACAGCAGATAGTAGTTCTCTGGGTGTGGGAAGCGAATGGGACAGAGGTGGATTGAGGACAGATGAGGGCCCCTCACCTGCTCTCGGGCCATGCCAACTAAGGGTTGTGTCTGACAAACCCACCGACTCTTGGCTGGGGTTGTCAGATGTCATCTGGGAGAAAGTGTATGATCTAGTGTGTGGTCAACACATCGCCGCTAGATGACACCGGAAGCTTTGGCATCGCAGGGTGACCCCTGCTGTGAAGTCCCCTTACTCTGCTGCGACCTGTGGCGGCTCCAGGAACCTACTATTGTGTTCTTTGACTTTATTGTAGGATCTTAGCCCTCAGCTTGTTTTTCCAAGCTGGCGCTGCCATGACTTTGTCAGGCTGCATTCCCGATTCAGTTATTTGGTCAGTTTTTCCCCCGTAAGTGCCCAGAGAAGTGAAGAGTGAAGCGATTCTAAGAGCGGCGGCAGTCACGTGAGTGTCATACTAAAACACAGCATTGTATGAAGACCAAACCAAGCTCCCTCTGCATATTGAAGCATGGCACAATGTTCTACAGCACCCTGCAGGCTCTCTGCAGCCAGGAAATAGCTGTTTTTTAACGTGATTCGTCCCAAACTAATTCGGGACAAAAAGAATTTTGTTGGGAAATTCGATTCGGCGAATCGAATTTTTGAGAAATTCGCCCGTCTCTAGTTATAATATCCAGAAATAGCAGCTCATGGCTTACTAGTGTGTACACATGATGTAGACTCCCTGGCTCCTCCTTTCACAGTGGACTCTCACAGCTCTGAAGCAGTTAGTTTCACGGAGCTGTCAACATAGTGATCTATCAAACTGTCAGGTGCCGACTTGGGCCAACTTCAGTCCTGTCTTAAAGGGCCAGCACTTTAAAAAAAAAAAAAAATTGAATTACATGTGAAATGCTTTGATTTTACTAATGAAGCATATTTAAGGAAGTGGTTTTGTATTTGTCTCCTGTTACTTAGAGGTTTCCCTGGAGGTCAAGATTAAGAATGTAAATTTGTTTTTCCCTTAGTTTTGTCAGCAACACAGTGATGGGGATTTTTGTTTTTGGTTTTTTGGGGGGATTTATAGGACATATGGATAGGACAGTTGGATTTTTTAATGAGCCTTCTACTTTAAAAGCATACCCATACTTCAACCTCTAAACTGTAAGCTTTCCTTATGTCTCGGTCAACAGCACAATGTTGGGTATATAGCAAGAGCCCATAGTGAGCGACCTACTGCACAGAAGTCTAAATTGACCTTCCAAAGGAGGTCTTCTGAGTATCTTTCCCGAATTCTGTAGTGCCAAATAAATGTATTTGGTGACAACCAGGAAGTGCCCCACTGATGCTCAATAGGGTTTAGGTCTGGAGACATACTTGACCAGTCCAGCACCTTTACCCTCAGTTTCTTTAGCAAGGCAGCGATCATCTTGTAGGTGAGTTTCCTAAAGGAGGAGATGATGCTCTGATTTAGTATATCACAGTACATGTTGGCATTTACGGTTCTCTCAAACCATCACACTCCCACCACCATGGTTGACTTTAGTAAAGACACACTTGTTTTTGTACTCCTCATCTGGTTGCCGCCACACACGCTTGATACCATATAAACCAAATAGGCTTATCTTGGTCTCATTAAACCACAGGACATGGTTCCAGTAATCCATGTACTTAGTCTGGTTGTCTTCAGCAGAATGTTTGCGAGCTTTCTTGTGCATCATTTTTAGAAGAGGCTTCCTTCTGGGACGACAGCCATGCAGACCAGTTTGATGCAGTGTACGGCGGAAAAAAGGGTAATAGCCAGTTCACCTTACTTACAGACCAGTTTGCACGGAAAACACACCTCGTCCATGTGTAGTCAGCACCATCCAAAAAAAGGAAAACTTTCCACTCCAACTTCAAAAATGTGTAAAATCAATCCTGTTTATTTTTTTAATATGGATTTTCAATAAATGGGATTGATTTTACACATTTTTTAAGTTGTGCTGGAAAGTTTTCCTTTTTTGGATATTTTACGGCATATGGTCTGAGCACTGACAGGTTGACCCACCACCCCTTTAACCTCTGCAGCAATGCTCGCAGTACACGTATGTGTATTTTGATTCTTTAGTTGACCATGGCAAGGCCCGTTCTGATCGGAACCTGTCTTGTAAAACTACTGCATGGTCTTGGCCACCATGCTTCAGTTCAGTTTCAGGGTGTTGGGAATCTTCTTATAGCCATCTTTATGTAGAAAAATAATTTTTTTTTCAGATCCTCAGAGGGTTGTTTGCCGTAAGGTGCCGTGTTGAACTTCCAATGACCAGTATTAGTGTGAGATAACACCAAATTTAACATACCTGTTCCCCATTCACAGACCTTGTAACACTGAGTCACATGAGAGGATAATGGATTTAAATCAGCTCACCCGTTTGTAGATAAGTCCAGTTCCCAGGAGCACGGCAGGGTGGAGTCCTCACCCAAAGACAAGTAGTGAACAAAGTGCAGCCAGCTACATCCAGGACACCGGATTCAAAGATTCAATAAAACTTCCATTCTTTATTTTCAACGGATTAAAAACAATACATGGAGGAAAGCTATATCTTTAGCGCATACTTGGCACGATGGCAGGCCACCATAGACCTAGGCCACTGAGTCACATGACACTGGGGAGAGAAGATGGCAAATTGGGCACAATTTGTCCATTTACACTTAGGCATGCACTCACTTGTTGCCAGCGGTTTAGACATTTATGGCTGTGTGTTGAGTTATTTTGAGGGCACACCAAATTTACACTGTTATACAAGCTGTACACTGACTACTTTACATTGTATCAAAGTGTCAAATCTTCAGTATTGTCCCATAAAAAGATATAATAAAATATCTACAAAAATGTGATGGGTGTATTGTGAGATACTGTATTTGGGATAGGGAAACCCATGGATTCCAGGTAGATCTGGACTCCGTGTATTAACTAGTCTTGCTAATAAACCTAAAGACCTAGTGAATTCGCCTTTGCCTGTTGTGAATTTTGTTGTAAAGATTAATGATCTTACACATGGATTACACAGTAGAATATCGATCTTTGCAGATGATTCTAAGCTCTGTAAAGTAATCAACACAATAGAGGATAATGTGTTATTACAAAGGGATGTGGATAAGTTAGAGGCCTGGGCAGAGAAATGGCAGATGAGCTTTAACGCAGATAAATGCAAGGTTATGCACATGGGGAAGAGAAATCCATTACATGATTACATGTTAAATGGAAAAACGCTGGGTACTAGTGACATTGGGAGAAGAAACTTGGAATCCTGGGGACAGTAAACTTAATTGTAGCAGCCAGTGTCAGGCAGCAGCTGCCAAGGAAAATAGGATTATGGGGTTTATTAAAATGGGCATAGATGCACATGATGAGAACATTATTTTTTTCTTATATAAGTCACTGGTTAGACCACACATGGAACATTGTGTACAGTTTTGGGCACCAGTGCACAGGAAAGACATTGTTGAGCTTGAGGATCAAAGGCGGGCAACAAAAGTAATTAAAGGACTGTGTAGACTGCAATACCCAGAAAGATTAGCAAGATTAGGGTTATTTAGTTTAGAGAAAAGACGGCTTCGGGGGGACATAATAAATATGTTTAAATATATTAAAGGTCAGTATAGAGATCTCTCTCAAGATGTGTTTACACCCAGGACTGTATTAAGAACAAGGGGGCATCCTCTACTTCTGGAGGAAAGAAAGTTTCTGCATAAACATAGAAAGGGATTCTTTAGTGTTAGAGCAGTAAAACTGTGGAACTCTCTGCCAGAGAAAATTGTCATGGTGAATTCAATAAGGGCTTGGATGCATTTCTGGAGTGTAATAATATAACAAGTTATAATGACTAGGATTCTGGAGTAGGGTCGTTGATCTAGGGATTACTCCGATTGCCAGATTAAAGTCGGAAAGGAATTTTTTCCCTAAAATGAGGACAATTGGCTCCTGCCTCATTGGGGTTTTTTGCCTTCCTCTGGATCAACACTTTACCACAACCGGCTAAACTGGATGGAGGTCTTGTCTTTTTTCGGCCTTATAAACTAAGTAACTATGTAACATAACTCGGCATAATTGAGTTGACGTCTCATGTTTGTCCTATTATAAAATATGTATGTTAAGCAGTCCTCTGACACTAATATGTACTTGGAATATCTCAGGATTCAAAGATGTCGGTATGGTCCCAACAACCTCAGGTGTATTGGGTAGGGACACTTCTGGCTGCCCTGTGACACCAGGTTATATTTAAGAGAGAGTTTCCAATTTTAACCCCAGCTCAGTCTCTTTAACCCCTCCCGACATAGGACGTATCGGTACGTCCTGCAGATCATGCAGGCTCGCAAGCGAGCCCCACGCGATCGTGACATGGGACCAGCGGTATATTGCCGCAGGCCTCATGCCACATCACCCGCGGCCGGAGTACGCTCCGGCCGCGGGTCATTAACCCCATAGCTGCCGTGATGTACTACATCGCCGCAGTTAAGGGAAAACAGAAGGAGTGAGCTCCCTCCATCTTGCTGCTGCTGTCTCCTCTCTGGACAGCCCGGAAGTGCAAGAAAAACTTACGGGCTGTCTGTGACATCACCTTGCTCCGCATTGCCAGTCATGGTGAGTGATAATCGCCATGAGACCAGTATACAGCAGCAATACTGTGTACTCAGTGATCTGAGGAGCACTAATACAAATTCACTATGGCGAATAGTGTAAAAAAAGTGATAAAGTAAAACACAAACACGAAAAATTAAAATCACGTACACCGCCCTTTTCCCCTTTTCAAATGGCAATCGCCCCAAAAAAGATCAAAAATTTCCTGCTTGAATAAATGTGTTTTTATTGTGTAAAAGCAGTAAAACATAAAAAATAATTTACAAATTGGGTATCGCTGTAAGAGTATTGACCTGCTGAGTAAAGCTAGCATGTCATTAATACCGCACGGTGACTGCTGTAAAAAATAAAAATAAAAAAACACTACCAGAATTGCTGTATTTTGTTCAAAATGCTTCACAAAAACCTTAATAAAAAGTGATCAAACTGTAATATGCACCCCATAATGGTAGCAATAAAAATGTCAACTCATCCCGCAAAAAACAAGCCCCTTCACAGCTTCGTACACAGCAAAATAAAAAAGTTATGGCTCTAAGACTGACGACATAAAAGCGCAGTTTTTATAGACACATTTCTATTGTGTAATAGTAAAGTTATGATGTAATTTATACCATTCGGCGAAGGCTGTCAAATTAAAGCCCAAAAAACAATGACATAATTTCCTCCCCCTCCCCCCCACCCCCCATTTTCATGGCCCAATGCTAAAAAAAAAAACATGGAACACCCGTGCGCTCAAAATGCACAATACACCCCTAGAAGAGATCCATGAGGGGTGTTGAATCCAAAATGGGGCGACTTCTGGATGGTTTCACTTGTTCTGGTACTTTGGGGATTTTGCAGATTGTTAGAAAAAAATTAATGTTAAATTTTATAGCCTAATGGTAAAAAAAAATTGTGAAACACCTGTGGGGGCCAAAATACTCACTGCACCCCTGGATATATTCCTTAGGGGGTGTCATTTCCAATATGGAGTCTTTTTAGAGGTGTTTATTACGTTTTAGCACCTTAAGGTGTCCACAAACCTGTAATGGCGCCTAAATAAAATTGTAATGAAAATGAAACCCCAGAGTTCTGTAGGTGCTCCTTTTAGTCTGAGGCTTGTGCTTGAGCCAAATAGCGCACTAGGGCCACATATGGGATATCTCTGAAAACAGCAGAATCTGGGGAATCAATATTAAGTTGTATTCTCCTGTTCACATCTAACGTGTTCCAGTGAATAATGGATAAAAATTGAAAACCTGCAAAAAATGAAAAAATGAAATTTTGAAATCTCACATCCACTTTGCTTTAATTTCTGTGAAATATTTAAAGGGGTAACTTCCTAAATGCTTTTTTAAACACTTTAAAGGGTCTAGTTTATTAGATTGGATCATTGGGGTATCTAACATACAGACCCCTCAAAGCCACGTCAGAACTGGAGTGGTCCCTAAAAAATTTATATTGCAAATTTTCTTGAAAATGTGAAAAATGACTACTAAATTTCTAAGCCCCCTAATGTCGTAAAAAAATAGACATTTAAAAAAAATGATGCCAACCTATAGTGGACATATGGTAGATGCTAGTTTTAAACTATTTTGTGATAAATCATTATCTGTCTTGCGTGCAGAAATTTTTTAACTTTGACAATGGCACATTTTTCCAAATTTTCATGACATTTTTATATTTTTCACAAACAAACAAGGATTGTATGGACCAAAATTTCTTACTAACTTAAAGTACAATGTGTCACGAGAAAACATTCTCTGAATCACATGGATAGGTAAAAGTGTCAAAAAGTTATTCTCACATAAAGAGACACATGTCAGATTTAAAAAATATGGCTGTGTCAGAAAGGCCAAAACTGGCTGGACCCTTAAGGGGTTAACGGGTGTAGTTTCTTAGATGAAGTCATTTATGGAGGTATCTATCATATAGGCCCCTCAAAGCCACTTCAGAACCAAACTGGTCCCTAAAAAAATGTATATTGCAAATTTTCTTGAAAAATTACTACTAAAGTTCTAAGCCCCCTAATGTCGTAAAAAAGTAAACGGACATTTAAAAAATGATTCCAACCTACAGTAGACATATGGTAGATGCTAGTTACAAACTGTTTTGAGTGGAATGACTATCTGTCTTACACGCAGAAATTTTTGAAGTTTGAAAATGGCACATTTTTCTAATTTTTCTATATATTTTGATAATTTTCACAAATAAATAAGGATTGATTGGACCAAATTTTCTTACTAACTTAATGCACAATGTGTAACGAGAAAACAGTCTCTGAATCACATGGGTAGGTAAAAGTGTCAAAGTTATTCTCAAATTAAGTGACACATGTTAGATTTAAAAAATGGTGCTCTGTCAGGAAATTCCGAACTGGCTGCGGCGGTAAGGAGTTAATTGCGTGAACCATGCTGTCTTGGTCCAAAAGGGTATTTCGGTTTTGAGCCTTGAATAAGACCTGAATCACGGGCACAGGAAGCAAGGCCAAGTGGTAGTGCCATAGGATAGTCATCTACAGGTAGTGGACCTTCTTCCTTGTAGAGGGAACAGATGGCCTGTACTTTTGCATTGTCTTCTTTGGCCTTTGATCTACTGATGGAACTCTCCATATTTTTGTAATCCGACGGAAGAACTCCTGATTTAGGGATATTTCGCCTTAAACTAAGCCTTTGCTTAGATTGTTGGCCAGAATGTTCAGGCTCTCTGGAATATAAGCTGCATTTAGATAGAATAAGTGTTCTTCTGCCTTAAAGGAGTTGTCTCATTTCAGAGAGTGTATGAATGAAATACTCTGTCACTTCCTGGTTCAGACTGACTCATTTGCATACAGCTCCCTACTTGTACAGGGCTGTGTTGTGCTTTCAGATGCTAATTAGATCAGATTAGCTTCTCAAACTACTAACAGGACTTCTTATCTGATCCCCAAAACAAAAGCCCTATTTACAGTTCTGTTTATTTTACATAAATCAAGCTTTTTACTGCTGAGCAGCAGGGACTCTGCCATGACCTGTGTGATGACATCACTCACTGCTATCTCATTGAACAAACAGCAGGGGGAGACTTGTTTACAGTTCAGTTACTGAGGGAACTGGAATAGCCAGGGAGGTCATAAATTCACTTGTATCTCCTTAGGGAAAACAGAGGAACAAAGCAATATATTTGGAAAATGTCTTTATTTTGTGTTCCCTACAATTTGAAAGCTATTCTTTGTAGCGAGAAAACCCCTTTAAATAGAACCAGTTGAAGTTATTTAATAAAGGAAGATGACTTTGTTTCACCTGGGTTGTTTAAATAAGTTGCAGTGGTCATGTCGTCTCTGCAGATCTCACTGATCTTCTTTTTAAGAGGAGAAGAAAGTGTTGTAACCCCACCCTGACTGCTCTCAACTACCTCATTATGGATGACCTCAAGAGGAAACTGGGGGGGGGAGGGAGGAGGACGACAAACCTCCTTCACAGAGACTGTAGATGGGCTCCCCAACCTCGATGGGAGACATCACCATTAAATAGTTCCACTAGCCTGGTGTGAAAGATTTTCCATTGGGCTGATGATATTGTAGGCCAGACTATGAAGTACCCAGGAGGAAAGAATGGTTGTTCCTTATGAATTCTGTCCCGCTAGAAGCGATATTCCCACTGGTGGTCTCTCATGAGTCAGTACCCCTGGAAGTTTTTGTATGGCTGCCGAAATCAAGCCCAACACTGGTCACAGTTCTTACGGTCAGTTTCTTGGAGGATTGCAGATGCGGTATACCTTGGCAAAGGCTGTGGACTCTTATTTGTGGAAGAGAGATGATCAAATTCTCTGAGTTGACTAAATATCCCAGGAACTATCGGTTTGGCTGGAAGTATATTGGACTTCTCTCAATGTATTAACTATTCCAGATCTGTAAGACATTTGACAGATGTCTTTAAGTACAAGTTCCTGTGTTCTGGCTAGGATAAGAGAATAGTCCAGGTATGGAACGATCAATATTCTGAACGGTGGTGCAAGTTAGTGGTACATGATCCCTGCAGTCAATCAGCAGCCGCAGCGGGGACGTCAGTGTTCGAAAGTGACGACGTGTCAACAAAAGACCGGAGAAGGGGCACTGCTGGAACCAGAGATCGGAAGAAGATGAGTATAACTTTTTTTTTAAATTTTACTTGGGGCCCAGGAGATATTTAAATGACTTTTAAATTAGGCAGACAACTCCTTTAAACTCTAGGTTACACCTTGCATTTTAGACTGGACATTAGCCTCAGGGTTTAAAGGGAACCTGTCACGTAGATTATGCCCCCCTTGCTGAGGACAGCACAAGCTAGTGACAGACATGCTGTTTCCACTGCTGTGCCCCTTATTCTGTAAAATGCAGCAGTTTTAGAGCATTTAATGCTCAAATCTTATTCATGAGCAGGTGTTAGCCCTGCCCACCAAAGGCTAGCCCCGTCCACCTGGCAGTTATTCACAGGTTTCTATCTATTCAAAGTAATAGTTTAATCAGTTGAGGTGGGTGGGGCTAGCCTCAGGTGGGCAGGGTATGAAAAAATTGGTTCTTTTCATGACTCTTTTCTGGCTGAAAACTGCAGATTTGAGCACTAAATACTCGAAAACTACAGCACATTACAGAATAAGGGACACAGCGTTTTAAACAGCATGTCTGACATTAGCTTGTGCTGCCCTCAGCAAGGGGGGCATAAACTATGTGACAGGCTCTCTTTAATTCAAATGGCTCGGTTTCAAGTAGTAGAAAGCAAAATAGCTCTAGCAGCTAGTTTTGTTGCTGTAGCTAGAGAGTCTAGTTTTGTTGTCGTATTTACATTCTTGAATTTTCCCTGCATATAATTCCTGGATTTTCCGGAACTGATGTCGTTCTGGATCCCCTTCGGCCAGATCTTTAAGGTAGAGAAGGGGCGACATGTCTCATTAAAGCTGCACCATTTTTTTGGTGTATTTTGCAACAAAAAAATGTTGGCGCCGTATTCTCTATATATACGGTCGTACACCAAAACTTGGCCTTTTGAGCGCGCCTAAAGTAGGTGCATCAAATATGCTAGCAATGATGTGCTATGCGCCTTTTTTTTGGTATATGCCTAAATTAGGTGTATTATATATGCTATACAAGGTATACCACACACCAGTTTTTTGACAGGTTTATTTATTCAGGCGCATTATACACTCATTTAATGCGCCTTAAAACTGACGTGGAAGCGGCTCTTTTCTGACAAGTCGCCCAAGGTGTGTTTTTGGACTAGCCCAATCTCAGCAAGTGCATCAGCCACTTGGTAACCTCTTATAAGGGCTCACTTGGCTTTTCTGTCCATAGGGTGTTTTAGATTAAACCTGTCCTCAGAGGGGACTATATTTCAAGCTGCTATAAAGCTCCATGCACAGAAAAATAAAAAAGTTATGGCTCTGACTGCGGTGATGCAAAAACACCGTGTTTTTATTGTGTAAAAGCAGTAAAACATTAAAAAATGTACAAATTGGGTATCCACCTTGTCCGATACTTCTTTTTTATGACATCTGTAGTCAGGGAAGAGATGGCACACACTTGTACATTTAAGATAGTTGTCCAGTCCCACTGATTTTGTTGTCCTTGCTCTCACATGTGTCATCTTTTGCTTTGTTCATATTTATGTTGGTGTCCGCCATAAGGGTATGTTCACATGGCTTATTTTGTGGCGCATTTCGCCACATATTTCGCCACGCAAGGCTGGTATAGATTTATGACAATGATTTTGCATTGTTAATTAATTGTTGCATTTTATGATTCCTTCTCTTTACACGTGGTAGGCGTAAAATTGCACATTCTTCTTTGTAAATTTACTCCATTGTGCTGACAAAGTGTAGGTCATGAAGATTTATTGGAGAAAGAGACTTTTGAAGCAATCATGGTAAATTCAGAGAAACGTAATAGAACTGTGAGTAGAGGAAAAAATAGGAGATTCTCATGTCGTAGAAAATGTATAGTATATAAATTAGGCCTTATTTATGAAAACTGTCTAAAAGTAATACTGTATTTGTTGCCCATAGCAACCAGTCAGAGTTCAGTGTTAATTTTTCCAGAGCAGTTTGAAAAATTAAAGTCGAGCTCTGGGTGGTGACTATGGGCAATAAAGGCAGTCTTAGGCTATGTTCACACGGTGTATTTGCAGGGCGTAATTACGCCCCGCAATTACGCCGTGTGACCGGGGGCGGGAGCGGGGGACTGAGCTGGGGTCGGCACTTCGCCGGCCCATAGACTTGATTTGCCAGCGGCGCGTATATGCCGCTAGTAATTCACATGTCAATTATCTCCCCGCCCGGCGGCTTCGCCGGGCGGGGAGGAGACGTAATCCATAGTTCTCTATGAGAACTGTGAATTACCGTAATGAATGGGCCGTTTTCGGCCCGTAATTGGCGCACTTCGGAGCGTAATTACGGACCGAAATACGGCCCATTTTAAGCCGTGTGAACATGCCTTTACTGCTAGACAGTTTTTGATAAGTTAGGCTCATGGTGCTTCATAAAGTAGAAGGGGTGTTCTCTCCATGCTATCTCACAAGGCCTGCTCTTTACAGCCTGATTCAGGCTTTCACTTTCTGGTTAGTCTGTAGGTACAGCAGTAAGTCAGTTAGGCTATGTTCACACGGGTGAAATTGGGACGTATTTCGGCCCTTATTTCGCGCCATACTGCGCTCAATACTGGCCGAGATACGTCCCAATAATTATGGTAATCCACAGTTCTCATAGAGAACTATGGATTATGCATCCTCTCCCCGGACAATACGCCGCGGGGGGAGATAAGTGACATGTCAATTACTAGCGGCGAATACGCGCCGCTAGTAATGAATGCGCGGAAGTCGGCGCGAGCTCCCGAAGTCCCGACGTAATTATGCCGTGTGAACATAGCTTTAGAGGGACATGAAGGGTTTGAACAGTAGGGCAGAAAGCTACAGCACTCTAAGGCCGTGTTCACACGGCTTATTCCCGACGGATTTGTGCGCCGTATTGAGCGCACAAATCCGCCGTGAATACGGGACGGGGGCGGGGCCGGAGCGCGGCGGGGGCGCCGCTCCCGGCCCCATAGTCACTGCATTGTTTACGGTGCGTCCGCGCCGTAAATAATGTGCATGTCACTTTCTCCCCCCGCGGCGTATTCGCCGAGCGGGGAGGAGCGACGGATTCCACTGTTCTCTATGAGAGCAGTGGATTACCGTAATTGCTGCCGCGGATTGGCGCCGTACTGCAGCGCAAATCCGGCGCGCAGTACGGCGCCAATCCGCGGCAGAATAAGCCGTGTGAACGGGGCCTTAGGCTATGTTCACACGAGGTATTGCAGCACGTACAGTACGCGGCGCAATACATCGTGTCTTTCGGGAGCTCGCGGTACGGGGGGCCGGTATCACGCCGGCCCCATACACCTGCATTACTCGCGGCGCGTCTTAGGCTAGGTTCACACGGCTTAACTGCGGGACGTAATTACGTCCCGCAATTACGCCGTGTGGCCGGGAGCGGGGGGCCGGCACCTCGCCGGCCCATAGACAATCACTGCTAGTGGCGCGTATTCGCCGCTAGAAAGTGACCTGTCAATTATCTCCCCCCTCGGCGGATTCGCCGGGCGGGGAGGAGACGTAATCCATAGTTCTCTATGAGATCTGTGGATTACCGTAGTTACTGGGACGGATTCAGCCCGTAATTGGCGCACTTCGGTGCGTAATTACGGACTGAATTACATCCCGCAGATGGCCGTGTGAACATGGCCTTAGTCGCAAGTATTTGACATTTCACTTATCTCCCCGCGCGTGCAATACGATCGTATTGTACGAACGGAGAGAGGAGGCGTAATTATTATTATTTATTTTAACCCCTTAAGGACCCGGCGTTTTTTTGGGGTGACACGTTCGTTTTTCCCTCCTCGCCTTCTGAAAGCCATAACTTTTTTATTTTTCCACCTACATAGACACATGAGGGCTTTTATTTTGCGGGACAAGATGTACTTTCTAATGGTGTTATTCACTATACTATAGAATATACTGGGAAACCGCAAAAAAATTCCAAGTGGGACAAATTGTGAAAAAAAATGTATTTTCGCCATGTTTGCGGGGGTTTTGCTTTTACGGCGTTCAATCTTCGGTAAATATAATGTGTTATCTGTATTCTTCAGGTTGTTACACATCCGGCAATACCAAACATGTAGGGTTTCCGTTATGTTTTGGTACCGTAAAAAAAATGCCAAATATTTTCTATTTTTGAAATTTGCGCCACGGCGCCATTTTGTGCGACCAATAACTTTTTTGTACTAACACCTACGGATGTCAGTGAGGGGGAATTTTTTGCGGGCTGAAGTGTACTTTTTATCGCTAGCAGTTTGGAATGCATGCGACTTTTTTGATCATTTTTATTCCATTTTTTGAGTGACGTAAAATTACCAAAAAAACGCAATTTTGGCGTTTAGAATTTTTTTTTCTTCTATGGTGTTCAGCGCACGGGATAAATGATGTTATATTTTTATAGATCGGACTTTTTCGGACGTGGTGATACCAAATATGTGTAACTTTTTTATTATTTTAATGATTTTATTTGTAAAATGGGGAAAGGGGGGTGATTTGAAATTTTAATACTTTTTTTTTTTTTTTTACTGTAACATTGAGGCCACCTATGGTACTTGACCACTAGGTGGCGCGATCGTTAATACAACCTAATGCATTGCATAGGCAATGCATTAGGGGGTACAAAGATGGCGGTTTCCCCACTTCCTGTCTGCGTACGGAAGTGGGGCAAACCGGCCAGGGTAAGTGACGGGAGCCTTCACACGGCTCCCCACCACAGTGATCGGATCGGCGCAGCATAGCTGCGCTTATGCCGATCACCGCACCGATCGGTGCGCGGCACCGATCGGCGTTAATTCAGACAAAGATGGCCGCGGCGCCTGATGGGTAAAACAGCACCAGTGGGCGGAGCCACCCGCCGGCGCTGTTACTGCCGGGTGTTAGCGGCGATTTGCCGCTAACACCAGGCGGCTGTGCGGGGGGGTCGTGGAGCGATCCCCCTGCAAAGCCCCTTAGCGGCCCTGGGACGTACTCATACGCCCAAGGTCGTTAAGGGGTTAAAGCGCCATTGATTCCAGGGCGCTGTACATTCAAGGGGATTACATACATTACATAAGTCAAACGAGTACAGTGATAAGGGATAATGACAATTGGCATGACAGAGGGAGAGAGGACCCTACCCGCGAGGGCTTACAATCTACAATTCTCTATGAGAATTATGTATTACCATAATTTCGGCGCGCATCTCGCATGTATTAGAGCAAATACGCGTCCAAATGTGCGTCGAAATTATCCCGTGTGAACATACCCTAAAGGGTTAAAGTTTGTCAGTAACATAGAACAAGCTCCTGTGCTATGTGATAACACACAGCAGGGAGTGACCTCACCATAGTCGGCCATGGTAACTTCAGCAATGAGAACAGCGAGAAGCTTGTGAACATAAGCAGGAGATAAAAAATGCTCTGAAGGGGAGCAAAGTCAGAACAGCAATGTAATTGGTAAGGTACTTCCCCACGGCATTGGTTTTCAATTGGTTTAACAGACAGTTTCGTATTAGAAAACCATCTGTAAACCGACTGTCAACCTTTTACATTGACATAAATAGAAAATCCGTGCAGTAGTTCACACTGTACAGATTTTACGCTGCTGGTGTAACGAAAAACTTGGAACATGTTTATTCTTCGGCTGGGTTTACGGGCAGAACATGAACATGTCAGTGTGAAGGGGGACGGCCTAAATCCACAAATCACGGACAAAAGCCGTCCGCTACATGCCAAAAAACAACAAAATGCCGGTCGGATAACTCAACCAATATTTTTTCATTGCCGTGGGAACGCACCCCAATAGTCTTTATTTACCTTTTCCTACATGTTTAAAGATTATTATTGTGGTGAGAATAACCCTTTAATAATTGCATAAAACTCTGATTTAAAAATAAAACACAAAGGACTTATCCCTAGGACTTGCTGACAGTGTATGATTGAGCGGAGGGAGAGTATGAAGTTATACGGCACATGTACCAAACAGTTCTCTCCTGGACTGCTCACATATAAATTCTATACAAATATATTTTAAGTATATGCCATTTTTAAATCTGTTATTTAATTAGATCAACCCTATTTTGAAATGAAGATCGCTTACAACAATGTTTTATTATTATTTGATTCCCACTGAAATAAATAAGCAGTAATGTATTGTAGTACATGGCCGGGCACTTTGTTCGTGACTCTTCACTTGATTGCTGAGTAAGGCTGGGTTCACACGGCTTATTTGCGGGGCGTAATTACGCCCCGCAATTACACCGTGTCGGAGGGAGCGGGGGCCCAGCACCTCGCCGGCCCCTAGACTTTCATTACCAGCGGTGCGTATACGCCGCTGGTCATTCACATGTCACTTATCTCCCCCCGCGGCGGATTCGCCGAGCAGGGAGAGGAGACGTAATCCATAGTTCTCTATGAGAACTGTGGATTACCGTAATGACTGGGAGGTATTCCAGCCGTAATTTGCGCACTCCGGCGCGTAATTACGGACTGAAATACGTCCCATTTTAAGCCGTGTGAACATAGCCTAAAAGACGTACATCTGCATACATTTTGCAGTGTTTACTTTTTATACCTGTGTAACGTGGTTTGTAAGGGGTCTTTGGCTCTGGTCACACTGATATTTAGGCTTTTGATTTTACATTATGCTGCATTTCTATTTTCTTATTTGATGTAATAGTGCTGTATGCTAGTGCTGTACTATTATAACAGTTAAAAAGCAGCAAAGATCTAAACAGATCCTTTATTGTTTTTCAACTGAAAAGCTTCACCTTTTATATTACGTTTTACCCCTTGAAGTCTGAAATAATGCATCATTCAGAAATTTTACTAATTACCTCATCTCAGTCATAGCTACAGATACTGTCACAGAATCCATTATATCTACTGAAACTCAATTTCTAGATTTTACAGTCAGTTTACAAAACTACAGTACATTTATTGATGCTAATACAGCTGAATTTATTACCTGTGAAATGAGTGAATCAGTTCTGTTTTTAACATAAATTTACCTGCTATGTCTGTACTCAGAGAATACACACAGGAACAAAAGACACAACAAAACACTTGTGCATCCCATTTTCATTTTACCTGCAAGGACTTAACCCTTGGACACAGCTTAATGACTGTTATATCTTCACATTTGTAGAGAAAAAGACAAGGATTTCCTAAGTTAAATTGAATGTTGTTTTTATCGTGCAGTAATAGAAAGCATTGCTTACGAAAATAAAGTAAGGATCGGGTATAAAGTCGGAACATGTTAAACAATTTGTGTTTCTACTAACGTATTAACTATACTTACTAACATGTTCATTTTGGAACTAATACAGACAGCCTAGGCAGTTAAAAATGAGGGGTTGCATATATGCTGGCATTTGCTTGGTATTTTTTTTCTGACAAGATAACTGTGTACTTGACTTTCCTCTCCCTTGCTGTTATCAAGTTTGTATAGTGTAAGAAGGCACAGGGTGCCGCCCTGGATAGCAGATACGTGTCACCGAGGTTCCTGATCTCGGTGAAATAAAGCCTGCTAGCATTGTCAGTATTGCGAGGGTACTGACATTGGTTTATTTCTAGTAGTATGACTGCTAAATAGCAGTCGATCCGGGACAGGCTTTTTTTGGAGCCGTCCAAAGAGCAGGGTGTGTGGACTGCTCATAGGTATCCGGCACAGGTTTTGGCCAGGCCTACTTAATGCAGGAAGTCTGGAGAATCGGGGGGTGGGTGGGTGTTGCTCAGTCAGTGTGTTTGGGCTGACTGAGAGGAAGGTGAAAAGGTTGTGCTCCAGCCTGCAATCTACTGTGTATCCAATTCCCTGAGTTGGGTGAGGACTGAATCCAGGGATACTTTGAACTGTGAGTTATACACACAAACTTGGTTTGTTTATGTTTCAAGGCTGAAGTTAAGCTGTGGCTTCTTATTTTACCTGTATGAACTGTGGCTAAATAAAAGCCAAAAGTCTTCCACATGTGCCGAGGACGTCTTATTTCTACTACCACTGAGTTGAATCCCCACAAGTGGTGGAGGATGCGGGCACAGATCCGCTGTGTATGTCCTGGGTCAAAGCAGCAAAGAGCCAAGCTACAACTGCTAATATGGAGGAGCTGATTAAGCACCTGGTTCAGGCGAATGCAGCAGCAGCAAGCCACAGCACAGCAGCAGAAAGCTCATGGGGAAGCCATGCAGGCCCAGATACAGGCCACGGAACAGCAGCAGAAGGCTCATACTGAAGCCCTGCAGGCGCAGCAAGCTACGTACCAGCTGCTGATGCAACAGATGGCCATATTAACGGATGCCGTGCGGGCCCGGGAAACTCCAGCTCCGCCATCACGTAAGGAGGGATATCGGACCAGGAGGACCGTCAGGGAAGCCCTCCAGAAGATGACTCCGGAAGATGAAATCGAGGCGTTCCTCACTGCATTTGAAAGAGTCGCCGACCGGGAGGCACTACCACTTGAGCAATGGGCTGAGGTGCTGGCCCCTTATCTGACTGGGGAGCCCCAAAAGGCCTACTACGACCTCACCTTAAAGGACGCTAAGGAATATTCCAAATTAAAAGAGATCCTGGCGCATCTTGGTGTGACATTGGCAGTCCGGGCTCAGAGGGTACACCACTGGACGTACAGTAGGTCCAAGCCTCCTAGGTCACAGCTATTTGACTTGTTGCATCTGGTCCAAAAATGGCTGCAGCCCGCGATATGCTGCCAAGCGCAAATGGTGGAGCGGGTGGTTATGGACCGCTTTATGCACTCGCTGCCGCATTCTGTACAGTGCTGGGTGGCACAGGGTGAACCCCAAACGGCAGATGACCTGGTGGGACTGGTAGAGAGGTTCCATGCTATGGAAAGATCCCTGGGGGCCCCAGGGGACCTGAAATCCCCATATTGGGAGGGCCGGAGAGACTGGGTAATCAAGAAGCCGGGGCCAAGACTCCCCGCGAGGGTCGTGCCAAGACCAGGGGAGGCCCAGACCCAGTGTCCAAGGAGATGCCCCGTAGTATTATATGCTGGAGATGTCGGGGCCCCGGACATATAGCCACCTAGTGCCCTCTCACATCGGAACCGATGGACTGCTCTGCGATCCGCCACAGTTCTCTCTTTGTGTAAACGGTATGCAGCGCCGTGTCAAATAAAGGGGAGGAACCCCAAATGTGTAAAATCACAATGAATGGCATCATGGTGTCTGGACTATTGGACTCAGGGAGTGTGGTCACCTTGATCTCAGCCTCGCTCCCACATGTGTTGGTCGCTGGGAAGAAAGTGGGGGTCACATGTATCCACAGGGACACCCGGGTTTACCCAGTGGCTCAGGTTAACCTGGAGACAGGTTGGGGTTCTATATCCCACCATGCTGGGGTTGTGTGAGAACTATTACATGATGTTATTGTGGATCGTGACTGCCCTTTATTCTGGGACATGTGGCAGAAACCCGCTCTGCCAGGTCACCCAGGGTGCCCGGACAAGGCCACTGGGGGGAAACCTAAGAGCCCAGAGTTTCCTTTCTCGGTCATGGTGGGGACAATGAGGAAGGGGTCTCCTCAGAAGAAACTGTTCCTGATTTGGGGGTATCCAGGCAAAATTTTGAACCGCCCAACTACAGGACTTGACCCTAAAAGGGGCTCGGGAAAATGTGACGGTCCTCAATGGGGTACCCCAGGTGTCGGGGGCAGAGGATCGGTTCCCACACTTTGCCCTAAATCACAACCTATTATATCGGGTGACCAAAATCAGGGACGAGGGGGTGGAGCAGTTGTTAGTTCCTGGTCCCTATAGACGTATGGTTTTTGATATGGCACACTCCCATGTGTTGGGGGGCCATTTAGGGGCAGATAAAACGCTCGAGAGGGTACTACGAAGGTTCTATTGACCCGGGTGCTACCTGGAAATTAAGGGTTTCTGCCAATCCTGTCCCACCAGCCAGGTCACCTCCTCGGTAGCCCATTTTCGGAGCCCTATGGTACCGTTGCCAATCATAGAGGTCCCCTTTGATGGGATAGGGATTGATCTGGTAGGGCCGTTAGTGAAGTCAGCAAGAGGCCATCAATATCTATTGGTCATTGTTGATTATGCTACCCGTTACCCTGAAGCCATTCCTCTACGGAACCCCTCCTCCCGAAACATCGCAAGGGAGCTGCTCTACGTCTTCTTCCGAACAGGAATTCCCAAGGAGATCTTGACAGATCAGGGAACCACGTTCATGTCAAAGGTAATGAGGGAGCTGTGCAGAGTGTTAAAGGTTACACAACTGCGCACATCAGTCTACCATCCTCAGACGGACGGTCTCGTTGAGCGCTTCAAAAAGACCCTGAAGGCCATGCTGAGGAAAGTGGTAGAGAAGGATGGGCGAGATTGGGACTGCCTATTACCCTATTTGCTGTTCTCAATTTGAGAAGTACCCTAATCCTCCACAGGGTTTTCACCCTTTGAGCTTTTGTATGGTCGGCATCCTAGGGGTCTTAGATGTGGCCAAGGAAACTTGGGAGAGTGAAGTCACGCCCCATAAGAGCGTAGTGGAGCATGTGGCCCACATGCAAGAAAGGATGTCCAAAGTGATGCCAATTGTCAAAGAGCATCTCCTCCAGGCACAAGAAGCCCAGGCCCGGGTCTATAATAGGTCCGCCAGGATCAGGCATTTTAACAGAGGTGATCGGGTACTAGTATTAGTACCCACCGTTGAGAGCAATTTCCTCGCTAAGTGGCAGGGTCTCTATGAAATAGTGGAAAAGGTGGGGGAGGTCAATTATAGTGTTCACCAACCAGGGAAGGGGAAACCCTTCCAAATTTACCGTGTCGATCTGATAAAACCCTGGAAGGAGAGAGACTCCCATGAGGGGCCTTGCCTGGTGACCAAATCGGTGACCGACATAGAAGCGGTAAAATTCTCAGAGACCCTATCCCCCTCCTAAAAGCAACAATGTAGAGAACTATTGCAGAGGAATCAAGACCTCTTCACAAACGCCTGGTTGTACTAATGTGATAGAGCATAAGATCTTTACTGAACCCCATGTGAGAATAAACCTAAAGCCCTATAGGATCCCTGAGGCCCGCCGGGAGGTCATCTCTAAAGAAGTACAAAAAATGCTAGACTTAGGGGTGATTGAGAGGTCCAAGAGTGGGTGGTCCAGTCCCATCGTGTTAGTGCCAAAACCAAATGGGGAATGGAGGTTCTGCAATGACTATCGCAGACTCAACGAATTGTCCACAGTAGATGCTTACCCTATGCCCCGGGTAGATGAGTTAATCGAGCAATTAGGGCCGGCAAGGTATATTAGCACCCTTGACCTCACGAAGGGCTATTGGCAGATCCCGCTGTCCAAGGATGCTAAGGAAAAGATGGCTTTCTCTTCTCCAGATGGGTCGTTTCAATATGTCTGCATGCCTTTTGGGTTGCAGGGGGCCCCAGCCACATTTCAGAGAGCCATGGATCAAGTCCTTCGTCCCGATAGGAAGTTTACAGCTGCCTACTTAGATGACATCGTGATCTTTAGTCATAACTGGGAAAGTCATCTCATAAAAGTCCAGGCCGTACTTGACTCCCAACAGGAAGCCGGCTTTACAATAAACCCAAGTAAATGTGCCTTGGGGATGGAGGAAACTAGGTACCTGGGGTACATAGTGGGTCGGGGGGAGATTAAACCCCAACTTAACAAGGTAGAGGCGATTCAAAAGTGGCCCCGCCCCCTCACCAAGAAGCAGGTCAGGGCCTTTTTTGGAATCGTAGGCTACTACAGACGGTTTATCCCGAAGTTCGCGGAAATAGCCGTGCCACTGACTGACTTAAGGGTGCCAAGTCAGCCATGATTAAGTGGTCCCTAGCGGCAGAGAAAGCCTTCCAGGAGCTTAAACAGGCCCTGTGTGGGAAACCAGTGCTAGTAGCCCCAGACTTCTCCTGTGAATTTGTGGTCCAGACCAATGCCTCTGATGTAGGTCTGGGGGCCGTTATGTCCCAGGTAATGAACGGGGAAGAGCAGCCTGTGGTTAACCTAAGTATGAAACTGTCCCCTGCAGAGAGGAATTACACCATCATTGAAAAGGAATGTCTGGCCATAAAGTGGGCATTGGACTCCCTCAGGTACTACCTGTTAAGGAGAAAATTCAGGCTAGTGTCTGACCATGCCCCACTCATGTGGATGCGGGAGAAAAAAAGGGAATAATGCTCGAATTACCCGCTGGTTCCTTGCCCTGCAGGATTTTTCGTTCACAGTAGAACATAGGCCAGGCAAGCTGCAGGGGAATGCAGATGCCCTCTCAAGAGTGCACAGTCTAGTGGCTGAAGGTGCCCCAAACCCCGGCTTTGGGCAGAGGGGGGGGGGGGGGGAAATTAGGTAAGGAGGCACTGGGTGCTGTCCCGGATGGCAGATACGGGTCACCGAGGTTCCTGATCTCGGTGAAATAAAGCCTGCTAGCGTTGTCAGTATTGCTAGGGTACTGACATTGGTTTATTTCTAGTAGTACGACTGCTAAATAGCAGTCGATCCAGGCCAGGCTTTTATTAGAGCAGTCCAAAGAGCAGGGTGGGTGGACTGCTCCCAGGTATCCGGCCCAGGTTTTGGCCAGGCCTTCTTAAGGCAGGAAGTCTGGAGAATCGGGGGTGGGGGTGGTGCTCAGTCAGTGTGTTTGGGCTGACTGAGAGGAAGGTGAAAAGGTTGTGCTCCAGCCTGCAATCTACCGTGTATCCAATTCCCTGAGCTGGCTGAGGACTGAACCCAGGGATACGTTGAACTGTGAGTTATACACACAAACTGGGTTTGTTTACGTTTCAAGGCTGAAGTTAAGCCGTGGCTTCTTTTTTTACCTGTATGAACTGTGGCTAAATAAAAGCCAAAAGTCTTCCACGTGTGCCGAGGACGTCTTATTTCTATTACCACTGAGTTGAATCCCCACAATAGGTAGGTGTTGGATCTATTAAGAGAATAGATTGTGGTTTTGTGGAATAAAAGTCTAAACTGCTCTGCCCATAGCTATAGCACAAATGGGTCTCTCAATCAATAGTTTACTCTCTAAAGATTTTTGGCAACATGTCCGAAAATTTGCGGCAGTTTTTAGGCGCATTAAATCAATGCAAAGTGCGCCAGAAAATTTGATGCTCTCAAAAATCTGGCATCTGGTATACCTTGCATAGTAAACATAATGCGCCTAAAAATCGTGGCACACAGCGTATCATTGGTAGTCTATATAATGCTCCTATCAAGGTGCATTGTGCAACGGAGGCGCATAATGTATTATTACTAGTGTATGTAACGCACCTCAATAGGCACAGTGTGTTATGGAGGCGCACAGGGTATCATTGCTACTACCGTGTTTCCCCGATAGTAAGACAGCGTCTTACATTCTTTTTACCCCCAAAAGTCCCAGTATGTCTTACTTTCGGGGTATGTCTTATATAGGGCAGGTATAGGGCCAGCTGTAGGCAGGTATAGGGCCAGCTGTAGGCAGGTATAGGGCCAGCTGTAGACAGGTATAGGGCCAGCTGTAGACAGGTATAGGGCCGGCTGTAGACAGGTATAGGGCCGGCTGTAGGCAGGTATAGGGCCAGCTGTAGGCAGGTATAGGGCCAGCTGTAGGCAGGTATAGGGCCAGCTGTAGGCAGGTATAGGGCCAGCTGTAGGCAGGTATAGGGCCAGCTGTAGGCAGGTATAGGGCCAGCTGTAGGCAGGTATAGGGCCAGCTGTAGGCAGGTATAGGGCCGGCTGTAGGCCGGTATAGGGCCGGCTGTAGGCAGTATAGGGCCGGCTGTAGGCAGTATAGGGCCAGCTGTAGGCAGGTATAGGGCCAGCTGTAGGCAGGTATAGGGCCAGCTGTAGGCAGGTATAGGGCCAGCTGTAGGCAGGTATAGGGCCAGCTGTAGGCAGGTATAGGGCCAGCTGTAGGCAGAAAAACACTTACCTGGCTCCCCGCTGCTCCGTCTCCCGCGCCGCGCCGCCTCCTCGCTGCTCCGTCTCCCGCGCCGCGCCGCCTCCTCGCTGCTCCGTCTCCCGCGCCGCCTCCTCGCTGCTCCGTCTCCCGCGCCGCCTCCTCGCGGCTCCGTCTCCCGCGCCTGCCGCCTCCTCGCTGCTCCGTCTCCCGCGCCGCCTCCTCGCTGCTCCGGCCTCCCGCGCGCTCATCCCGGCACAGGCAGTGACGTCATCAGGCCGCGCTACGTCTTACTTTCGGGGTACGTCTTACATTAGGCGACCTCCTCAAGACACCGCTACGTCTTACTATCGGGGGTGTCTTACTATCGGGGAAACACGGTATATGTAATGCGCCTTTTTAGGCGCATTACAATGTGTCGTGCCCGGCGTATAATGCGCCTAGTTTTGGTATATTACAGGTCATTTACATCGAGAATATGGCATTAAAAGTGTTTTTGGTGCAAAATAGACCATAAACCGACGTTTGCGTATTGGGACATGTCGCTCTTTGTACGCATCTCGTCATGTGAATACATTGGCAAGATTGTACTTTTCCATACAGTGGGTCACGAGTGCAATTCCATGGTTATGTAGTGGCATATGTCAGGAATCACTAGCTGTACAACCAAAGCATAATGTGAACAAGTCCTGAAGTTAGAAACCATGGATGGGTTAGATGAATGTTATTTGAAAACGACCAAAGCAACAATGTTAAAAAATTTTTACAGCACATTGATCTAAACTTGCCTTAGTACAGAATAATGAAACTATGGTTCTTGCAAAAGCTGTTGAAAGTGCTTAAAGGAGTTGTCTCATTAATAGCTTTCAGCCTCTGTCTGTGAATGGGAGTTGAATTGAGGGGCGTGCTAGCTTCTCTGCCTCTTCCCCCCTCCCTCTTCACCCTCCCTCTTCCCCCCTCCTCTCAGCACACAGGCAGCTATCCGGGATTGCTGCTAGAGTTAACCCTGTGTGTGCCTGCCTAGAGAGGTCTATGATTGCTAATAGCAGAACAGCTTACATATCTCCACATCTGCTTAGCTTACATATCTCCACATCTCCAGCAACAACAAACAAAACCCTCTCAGAACAGAGGCAGGGAAGCTGCAAAGTGTACTCAGGATGTGTCCCTAGTACAGCATGAACTGTTCACAATCTGTATAGTATTATTATAGTTACAGCTCCACAGACATCATGATTATAGTAACAAACAGGGTCACTGCTGTCACATCTATTGATCAGCCTCATCTCTGCTCAATCTGTGTAGAGAGCAGGAGGAAGCAGGCACACACAGGGTTAATCCAGGCAGCACGGACATAGAAGCCAGAGACCTCCCCCTCCCTCCCCTGCCTACAGAAGCATTCTGTGCGGGAGGGGCTCTCTGCTCCGACCTGTCTTCAAAGGTGATGAGTCATTCAGACCTGACAGCCAGTAAGATAAGGATCAACAGGTCGGCTGCTATAGAAATTTGAGAAGCTGAGGCACTCCTATGAACAGGGCTAGCTCAAAATCAGTAGGACATTTGTAATGAACATATATTGCAAAGCTGCTTGTTTTTTAAAGATCTTTTAATTAAAACCCAATCATTGTAGCGAGACAACCCCTTTAAATAAAAAGCTACAATTATTCTTGTACTGGACTTGCATACAATTACCTTTCGGTATTATGAAAGAAGGTGGTGGGTTATAGCCAGAGTACTGGGTGTTTAAAACACTAGGAACACAACAAATAATATTGTAGGACATTACATTTGCTCATTCATAGTGACATGTCAAGAGATTTACAACTTAGTGTTGTCTTACCACTACCAGCTACAGTGAATAGCATGAGATTTCCAAGCATGCCACTTGCTTCTTGAGTGTATTTATTCTACCTTCATTCCTTTCTTATAAAAAAAAAGATGAAGTTACTGCTCTTTAACGTCAAAAAGACAAATCTGTTATGTATACTCACTAAAATGAGATTGATAATCCTGAAATGATTTATTGCACTCGCTTGTCCAAAACACACTTCGTTGCAGAGGATTTATAAGACAAACCATTTGTGATAATGTTTATTCCAAATCCATGGTCAGAAATATAACACTATATTGCTCCCTGTCTTCGGGGATTGATAAAATGATTTTTAGCTGACTACCTTAGTGTGCCACTAGTGTTGAATCTGTATGATATTCATCAATATAGGCCTGACCTTTTCTATGATTTTTTTTCTGTATATGTTAATGTATGGTATAAGTAATGCTTAATAGAGTTTAGAGATGAAATATATTGTGCTTGCAATTTAGAGGTCAAGGAGAGTAAAATAACAAGGATGATATGCACAAAATGAATAAAGAAAAAGGAAAACAAGCTTATTTTTTAGATGTTCTGAATTGCTGAAGCAGTTGTTACGACCATGGAATGTAATTGAACAGAAGAAACACAGGGACTGAGGTATATCCATTTTACAGTATATTCAGCAGTACAGTTTCTGCTTCATGACTTTAACTTGCTAGCATTATCAGCTTCCCTCTTTTGCTTGTTTTCAGTGAATTTAAATCAATACAATCTTATTCCATGATTCCACATGGAAACTGCACTTAAAACCAGTTATTAAAGGGCTCGTCTCAATAGTGGCCAACTTGGCTTCTTTGGCTCCCTATCATCTATCATCATACATTTCCTTTATTACATGCTGAGCATTCAATTAATTGAACAGTTTTGTCTTATCTGGTTCGCCACAGTGAACATCGCTCTTAGTGAATGGCTCTTCACCTTTGCTTACAGATGTGTCCTGAGGATGGCATACCACTCTCATTGTGGGATCCCAGCAACGACTCATGGAAAGGCGTTGTTATTTTGAGACAGCTGTCTTTGCATGGGCTAATACATTTTGTTTCAGACATTTTACCATATTAACCAGCAGGTGACTCTGTTTTTCAAATCGTGCACTTAGGCAGAAGTCCAAGATCTCCACCAGGGTCCCCTTAAATGCCACTTACCATTTATACTTCAGCTGTCATCTGATGTCCTAGAGGAGCCATTGGGCAACCAGAGCCAAGATGCCACTGCAGTGCTTAAACCACTGCTACCAAATATAATAAGGTATTCCAGTTCATAATGGTTTTGACATATTTCTAGACACATTCCAAAGTCTAAAAATCACAGTGGAAATGACAGGTTCATCATAGATTTGTGCTGGATCTAGTGGTGCTGCCGCTGATTTTAAACAGAAATCAGAATCAACGTCCCTGTAACATCCTTGCTTTTATAGCAATTTCTTGTCTTTATTTTGTGTATGTAGTACTAATCCGTGTTAACAGCAAAATTGTTTTTAGAAAAAAAAATAATGAAAGTGATTTAGTACATGACAATATAGGACAATGGGATATCAAAATAGTTGTAAACCACTGCTGGACATTGAGGGGCTGATTTGTATTGCATGCATTTCTTCTTTCCTAAGAATATATCTCGTCTCATGTGTCTTGTGTAATAAAATAAAGGGAGAGGGGTATATAGTTTGTTCTGTCTGGATGAATGTTCCTCTTGTCTATGAGTCATAGAATATGTATTATTACATCTTCCACTCTGCAGATTTATGCTAAAAAGTATCGTAGTGTCTCTGGCAGCTCAAGTGTGACATGAATAGAAGCCATAATTCTCTCTGCAGGTAATATAAAAGATTTTTTTTCTACTCGATAGTGCTGATAGGGCTATATCTCTCTGGTGTCACAGCAGTTTGAGATTCTGATGGCAACATATTGTTTATGGGTCAGTGACTTTGTCTAAAACAGTAGCTTGGAACAGAATAGCAGAGGTTAATTAAGTATGTCTATCAACATGGACAGATATAGATGTTTCCTCTCACAGCAATGCCAGCAGCTGCAATGATTCAAACCAATGTCTCGACGGTGCTATGCTTTTTTCTACTGCAGTACGTGCTTTAGTATAGGAATATATCAGTTTCCATATAGCTTTCTTATTGTGATTTTACATTATAGGCTAGAAGTTCTGCCATCTATCTGATTCATTAAAGGGGTTTTGCCATGATCTCATTTCATACCTCCTGCATCTAGTTCTTCAGTTCTGTGTGCTCAGAAGGGGGCGTGTGTGATTTGTTTGAATTGCATATCATGTGACCCTGCAAGGTTGACATCACCAGGCCTTTCCTCTCTATAGTCAAAGAAAGGTCTGTTTATGTGTAGAACTAGCGTTCATAAAACTGAATTTTCTGTCCACTGCCTGTATAAAGCAGATTTGCGTTTTTTGGCTCGTTTTTAACACGCGTTTTTTGCTTGTCTTCAAGTCTGTTTTTTAATGTATGCATAAATTAAGCCATTGGATGTAACTCTGCCCTACAAAAGCGGATATGAAGCACATTATTGCATTTATATGTCATCTTGTAGTCTTTTTACGGATTTTGGTGCTAAAATCCATATTTTTATGGATTTTGGCATTAATAAAGTTCTCGCTTTTGTCGCCAAAAATAAATTTTTTTAACGGATTTTGCCCCTAAAATACGGTTTTTATGGATTTTGGCGCTAAAATACGATTTTTATGGATTTTGCCGCTAACACACTTATTTTGCTTTTGCCGTAAAAAATCAGTTTTTAAGGATTTTAGCGCCAAAATCCGTAAAAAAAACCCCAACTTTAGTACCAAAATTGGGAAAAATAATACTATAGTGCTAAAATCGGTTGGGAAAAAAAAAAACTATTTTAGGGACAAAAACCGTCAAAAAAATTTTTTTTGCAACAAAAGCAAGGTAACTTTAGAAGAGCAAAAATCCGTAAAAAAAAAAGTATTTTAGCGCTAAAACTTGTAAAAAAAAAAAAAAAAATTAGCAACAAAATACGTAAAAAAAAATTTATTTTTAGTGACAAAAGCAATATAACTTTAGATGAGCCAAAATCCGTAAAAAAAAAAAAAAAAACGGATTCTGGGCCAAAATCCGTAACAAAAAGTATTTTTACCGTCACAAGTGAGAACTTTATTAGCGCCTAAATGTGTAAAGAAAAGGATTTTAGCACCAAAATCCGTTAACAGAAAAGAATTCTTGCGCCAAAATCTGTAAAAAGACATATTTTTAGCGTCAGAAGCGAGAACTTTATTAGCGCCAACATCTGTAGAGAAAAGGATTTTAGTGCCAAAATCCATAAAAAAACCCAGATTCTTACACCAAAATCTGTAAAAAAACAAAACGTATTTTTAGCGTCAGAAGCGAGAACTTTATTTGCGCCAAAATTCGTAAAAAAAAGTATTTTTAACGAAAAATATGAATTGCGCAAAAACCGTTAGCGCCCAAAGCAAGATCATTTTATTACGAAAAGTACGAACAAGGACACATCAGACACCTGTATGCAAATTTGACAAGGTATAACCTTTATTAAAGGGGTTTTGCCACGATCTCATTTCATACCTCCCGCATCCAGCTCTTCAGCTCTGTGTGCTCAGAAGGGGGCGTGTGTGATTTGTTTGAATTGCAGATCATGTGACCCAGCATGATGATATCACCAGGCCATTCCTCTCTTTAGTCAAAGAAAGGTCTGTTTATGTGTAGAACTGTAAATAACTACATTGTAGCGCAGAGGTAAAACTTTTGCCTCCAGGCACAAGGGTCCTAGGTTCAAATACCTGCAGGAACCAATTATGTGGATTTATTTTCTTTTAATGCACATTCCTGATTGTGGTTTCTTTTTTCTATTTATTTATTTGTACTGTTTAACTAATTACTGAGCCATACAGAGGACAGGAGTAGAATGACAGCACCTGGGGTTTGACCACTCAGTAGCTGCCTGAGGGGAGAGGTGATGTCTGAGCATGTGCGACCAGGAGTGAGGAGCTCTGTCACTGGTCGTATCCCCTGGAGACGAGCTGTAAACAATGGATCACTAAAGGGGCAGCTAAGACAAAAATGGTGCAGAATTTTTAATAATGATGAATGGTGAAAATGTTTATTATTGAATTTACAAACTTCCCACGTCAATTTTACTTCATGGCAAAACCCCTTTAAACACCCATCCAGGAGACTTGGGTCTCCTGTGAGGGTTTTCATTGAAAAATCGCAGCAAAAAAACACAGCGAAAACGTGCCAAAAAACGCGACAAGACATCCAGCGCTTTACATCCTCCTGGAGTAAATTTTCTACCCTGTTCTGGCGTTTTTTTAGAACATGTTGCAAAAGACGATGAGTAAAAAAAACGAGCAGAAAAAAGCTCAGTGTATGCAGCAGGACGTTTTTACTGTAGAAGTGTATGGGAGCTCTTTTCAGTCGTTTTTCCAGCGTTTTTAGAAAACGAAAAACGCTGAAAAAAAACGGATGTTTTTCTGTGCAGTGTAGACATAAGCCTAAGTAGCTATATTGTAGCTCAGAGGTAAAACTTTTGCTTCCAGGCACAAGGGTCGTCGGTTCAAATCCCTGCAGGAACCAAACCTGTGTTTTGTTTGTTTTTTTCTCTTTATCATTGCACAGACCTCATTGAGGGTTCTTCCTTATTTATTTGCACTGTTTGAATAATTACTAAGGAGAACAGAGGACAGGAGTAGAATGACAGCACCTGGGGTTTGAACACTCAGTAGCTGCCTGTGAGGAGATGTGACATCTGAGCATGTGCAGCCAGGACTGAGCAGCTCTCAGCCCTGGTCGTATCCCTTGGAGATGAACTGTAAACAATAGATCACTAAAGGAGCAGCTAAGACAAAAATGGTCCAGAATTTTTAATAATGATGAATGTTGAAAATGTTTGTTATTTAATTTACAAACTTCCCACGTCAATTTTACTCCGTGACAAAACCCCTTTAATACAACTTTTTATAATATGTATTACTGTATTTGTTTTGAATTATTTCATTATATGTTTTATTTTCATAAGACACATTGGGTCACATTTACTATAATGTTTGGCTATAAGGTTTAAAATGCTCCAAAATTTTACACATCTATTTTTAGACACATGTATTGTTTGTTTTAGACACTTTTTGTGGCTCATCTAACAAAGGGGCATGGTTTAGTGGTGAAGGGGCGTGACTTAATGGGAGGAATGTATGTTGTGATAGTTACATAGTTTGGCAAAAAGAAACATGAGGTAGAAGACAATTGTCCTCATTTTAGGGAAAAAATTCCTTCCCAAAGCCAATCTGGCAATCAGAATAAATCCCTGGATCAACGACCCTTCTCCAGAGTCCTAGTCACTATAACTTGCTATATTATTGCACTCTAGCAATGCATCCAAACCCTTTTTGAACTCTGTTACTGAATTCACCATGACAAGTTCCTCTGGCAGAGAGTTCCACAGTCTCACTGCTCTTACAGTAAAGAATCTCTTTTTATTTTTATTTAGAAACTTTCTTTCCTCAAGACGTAGAGGATGCCCCCATGTTCTGGATACAGTCCTGGGTATAAATAGATCTTGGGAGAGATCTCTGTATTGACCTGTAATATATTTAAACATTTATTATGTCCCCCCGAAGCCGTCTTTTCTCTAAACTAAATGACCCTAATCCTGCTAATCTTTCTGGGTATTCTAGTATTGTAGTGTAAAAAAAAAAAAAGCTACATATTTCTGCACAAGCAGCATTTAGTAAACAATTTGCGACTATTGAGCTGTTTTACTTTGAGCTCGCCAACTGTTGAAAAATGAGCTTTGCAGAAAGGGAATGATAACACACTGCCCGACAAATTTACTAAAATTTTACTCCTGTGCACTTTTCATTTAAGATTTGTTAAGGCGTATTTTCTGCTAGTCTTAACACATTTCCCCAACATGTGGCAATGTGTACCACAATTCTGGTGTGGAATTTTGCTGCACATTAGGCAAACCAATAGTTGGTATAAACAGAAAAGTCAAAAGATGCTTCAAAATTATCATATAGCATGAGCCACTGTGATAAATTTGGTGCATCCATAGACTGCTCCTATAAGATTACACTAACTTTTAGAGAGGGTTAATAAATCTGCTTGTTTCAGTAGTGCAGAACACAGAATGATCAAAGAAAACAGCGGTTCAGTATGTGTCCTTGACATGCTCTCGTCTGTCACGTTGTAAAAAGGATCTGTCATGTCTACAGATCTAGTTATATAAAGGTATCTGTGAAATGCTGTTATAAAGCTAGTTTTAGCAGCCAGCATTCCTAGGCAATACTACGTTGTCATAGTCTTTGTATGTAGCATGGAAAGATACTGTTATAGATGTAAACAATCAAGATGCTAGCATAATTTTTTGGGGGAAATCAATAATAAATTTGACATACATCAGTATGAAACAATTTAAAAAGTTAGGTGCCAGCAGTAGTCACATAGTTCACCTACCATTTGCCGTTTGTCTCTTGTAGACACAACCAACTATGTATTGCATGATAGCCACTTCATTAGAATAAGTGCTATATATACTGTGGATTCTGCTTCATTATTTCCCCTTTATGTCCAGTTGCTACATCTGTATGCTGACAGATTCTGTATATATTCCAACAGGAATACATGTAAATGGGGTATTTTATGTCTCATTCACATGCTCCAGAAAAAAAATCTGCATAAATTCCACTGCATATTTATTAGAGGTATAGATTGTGCTCCAAAAAGCTGTGGTTTAGCTCTCTTTAACTTCATTAGTACTAATACACTACCATTCAAAAGTCTGGAGTCACTTATAAATTTCCTTATTTTTGAAAGCAAAGCACAGTTTTTTTCAGTGAAGCTAACATTAAATGAATCAGAAATACACTTTATACATTGTTAATGTGGTAAATGACTATTCTAGCAGCAAACGTCTGGTTGTTAATGCAATATCTACATAGGTGTATAGAGGCCTATTTCCAAAAAAACCATCACTCCAGTTTTTCTAATGGACATTGTGTTTGTAACTGTGTAATAAAGCTATTGGATATGTTGAAAACCCTTGTGAAAAGTATGTTAGCACAGCTGAAACCAGTTTTGCTGATTAGAGAAGCTATAAAACTGACCTTTTTTAACTAGTTGAGAATCTGGAGCATTACATTTGTTGGTTCGATTAAACTCACAAAATGGCCAGAAAAAGTGAACTTTCATGTGAAACTCGACAGTCTATTCTTGTACTGAGAGATGAAGGCTATTCCATGCGAGAAATTGACAAAAAACTGAAGATTTCCTACAACGGTGTGTACTACTCCCTTCAGAGGACAGCACAAACGGGCTCTAACCAGAGTAGAAAGAGAAGTGTGAGGCCCTGCTGCACAACTGAGCAACAAGACAAGTACATTAGAGTCTCTAGTTTGAGAAATCGACGCCTCACAGGTCCTCAACTGGCAGCTTCATCAAATAGTACCGTCAAAACGCCAGTGTCAATGTCTACAGTAAAGAGGTGACTCCAGGATGCTGGCCTTCAGGGCAGAGTGGCAAAGAAAGCCATATCTGAGACTGGCTAATAAAAGGAAAAGATTAATATGGGCTAAAGAACACAGACCTTGGACAGAGGAAGATTGGAAAAACGTGTTATGGACAGACGAATCGAAGTTTGAGGTGTTTTGGGTCACACAGAAGAACATTTTTTGAGACTCCGAACAACTGAAAAGAGCTGGAAGAGTGCCTGACGCCATCTGTCAAGCATGGTGGAGGCAATGTGATGGTCTGGGGTTGCTTTGGTGCTGGTAAAGTGGGAGATATGTACAAGGTAAAAGGGATTTTGAATAAGGAAGGCTATCACTTCATCTTGTAACGCCATGCCATACCCTGTGGACGGAGCTTCATTGGAGCCAATTTCATCCTGCAACAGGACAATGACCCAAAGCACACCTCCAAATTATGCAAGAACTATTTAGGGAAGAGGCAGACAGCTGGTATTCTATCTGTAATGGAGTGGCCAGCGCAGTCACCAGATCTCAACCCCATTAATAATAATAATCTTTATTTCTATAGCGCCAACATATTCCGCAGCACTTTACAAATTCAAGGGTAAACATACAGTCATTACATATTAAAAGTACTTACAAATGCGACACAAGGTGTGAGGGCCCTGCTTGTGGGAGCTTACAATCTATTAGGGTGTATGGGTGAAACATACGGTAAGAAGTGCCAAGTTTACAATGGTCCAGCCATGTTTCATAAATAGGGGGTGGTTTACATGAACAATGGATGAACCTGCCACCCAGACTGTACATCTATATACAGATAAGTGCCTGTGAGTGCCCAAGTGCAGGGAGTGACAGATGTGTGTGATAGCAGTTAGGGATCTTGGTGGGCCAGACCGAGAAGATGTATTTTCAGGGCCCTCTTAAAACTGTGAGGGTTGTGAATGTGCCTGATCGCCCGCGGTAGCATATTCCAGAGAATTGGTGCCGCACGTGTGAAATCTTGTAGGCGGGCATGGGAGGTTCGGATGATTGAGAAATGTAGTCTGAGATCCTCAGCAGAGCGGAGAGCACGGGTAGGGCGGTAGACAGCGACTAGGGAGGAGATGTAGGGAGGAGCAGCGCTGTGGAGAGCTTTATGGGGGTGAGTGCTGAGTTTATACTGTATCCTGTACTGGATGGGCAACCAGTGCAGTGACTGACACAGGGTAGAGGCATCAGTACAGCGGCTGGAGAGAAAGACAAGCCTGGCTGCTGCATTCTGGACAGATTGGAGAGGGGAGAGTTTGCAGAGAGGGAGACCGATAAGCAAGGAGTTGCAGTAGTCAAGACGAGAAAGAATAAGAGCAGTAATGAGAGTTTGAGTCGTTTCCCCATTGAGCTGTTGTGGGAGCAGCTTGACCATATGGTGCGCAAAAAGTGTCCATCAAGCCAATCCAACTCTTGGGAGGGGATTCTGGAAACATAGGGTGAAATTTCTCCAGATTACCTCAGCAAATTAACAGCTATAATGCCAAAGGTCTACAATGCTGTAATTGCTGCAAAGGAAGCAATTTTTTGACGAAAGCAAAGTTTGAAGTGGAAAATTATTATTTCAAATAAAAATCATTATTTCTAACCTTGTCGATGTCTGGACTATATTTCTCTTCATTTTGCAAAATAAAAGTATGAGTTTTCAGGGAAAATACAAAATTGTCTGTGTGACCCCAAACTTTTGAACGGTAGTGTATGTGTGAGGATCTGTAGTGGACATCCAGGTTTCAGCTGCATATTTTTTTTTTTGCCATAGATTATCATCAAAATCCACAGTGAATTTGCCTACTGCTTGTGTGAACATAGCTGACGTATAAATCTGATTGAGGTTTAGTTGTTTTTTTTTTATGTATCTGCACTGTTTGACTAGTTACTAAGGAGTACAGAGGACAGGGATAGGATGACAGCACCTGAGGTTGAACTCTTGCTAAGTAGTGTGTGTTTGATCACTAGGCAGGGAAGAGAATGACAGTAGCTGCCTGATAGAAGAGGTGATGTCTGAGCATATGTGTGACTGGTTGGATCCCTAGAGCTGTACACTATGGATCACTAAGGTAGCAGCCAAAACAAAAGTGGTACAGAATTTTTTATACCCCTCTAGGCTATGTTCACATGGCGTAATTGCAGGGGGTACAGTACGCCCCGCAATTACACCGGGTGATTTGGGAGTCAGCTGATACGCACGTACTCGCACGGGGGGAGGGTGGGGGAGGCCGACGGCCCCATAGACTGTCGGGACTCGTGGAGCGTATTCGGCGCAAATAATTGACATGTCACTTATCTCCCCGCGCATACAATACGATCGTATTGTACGAGCGGGGAGAGGAGGCGTAATCCAAAGTTCTCTGAGAACTGTGGATTACCGTAATTTCGGCGTGCATCTCGTTCGTATTAGAGCGCATATACGGCGCAAAATACGTGCCAAAATTCGCCTTTGTGAACATAGCCTTAAAGGCTTGCTGTTGACATATAATGATTTTTATACCCACATAAAAAATTAGGTGCTGTGCCTGCTTGTCAGCTGATGGCCGGGCATTTTGCACAGGGCAATCATTGTGAACGACAATTCCTAAGAATGTTCGTTTGGCTGATAATTGTCCTGTGTAAAACACTCTTAAAACTTTTCCTTGTCTGTTTAGTGATTATTTTTTTTAATAAATTTTTTATTTTTTTTTGTAGATGAAAAGCAATGATAACCGTCTTCCAGGACACAACACAGGCTCCCAGTACAGAATGCACTCCTACTACCCATCATACATGGGGCAGAGCATTGCCACACCTGCTTGTGTTCAACCCATCTTTACTTTAGAAGAAAACTTGTCTTACCCTGAGGTTAAAGCAAGTGGTAAGTCCTGTTATGTTACAGGATCATGACCATGTGCAGTAGTGGTATTTGTCAGTTTCCTTATATGTCACAGAATAAATTGCACCATTACTCTGTATTGTAATTCTCCCATCTTCTTTTTTTTTTTTTTTTTTCTTTAACCATGGGTACTAATGGTAGGAATACACAATGCAGCCACTAGTCCCACTTCCAAAGTGCCCAACAATGTCCGCACAAGATGTCAAACTCATGAGGTCATTGGTGGATGTATTGGAGGTGGAACTGTCTGCTGTGCGACTGCCGCACCGTGTGATTTTGCCCTAAACTTGAATCAATTAAATAGACCAAAATTCTCTTCTGACTGCCCTAAAATCAAACTTCTCCTAGCCTGGATATACCTCTCTGAGTGATGCCATTTTCTTCTCACTTTTGAAGCAAAGTGGCAAGTGGTCTTGTTTTAGCCTCCTGTATGTATGATGTGGGCACTGTAGTCCATGTCCCAAGTACATAATCTAAGCCTTCATGTGTTGTAAATCTAATTAGCAGATTAAATCTCCCACAAAATACGCCATACAATGTATCATAATGTATTGCTTACATTTTTAATTCTGAGTTATTTATTTTCATGAATAAACATGTGTTGAGGTTACTGCATTTTATTTATAGCATAGTATACAAGAGCCTTGTACAAGGAGTAATGAACCAGCTTGTAAACTTTCTCCAAAATAATGCTCTTGCAGGGTCATGTGACCCGAAACACGTCGGTCTGCTAACCTGCACGATGAAGCTTGCACTGGGAGTCTCTCGTTTGTATACGGCATAACTACTGTGATCTTTTAACATGACTTTAATGTAATAAATTTGGATGTTTTTAAGAAGCCCTGCAAGAGCATTATTTTGGAGAAAGTTTACAAGCTGGTTCATTACTTATTGCATTTTTGAATTGAGGAGGGGTGGCGCCCAGAACCGTGCTGAGAACTTGGCCATAGCACTACACCAGTGCATCTGCTGCATGTTGGAGGAGGTGAGCTGTTTTCTTCTTACCATTGACTGCCTTGTACAAGGAGGTTCTGTGTGCATACAGGTCTGTGCAGAATATGGAATGCATGCAGCAAATAGCAGAAAAGGACTGGCTCTGAGTTATGAAAAGAGGCATATGATACAAACAATTGGTCCTATGGACAATAGTTTGAATCATGGAGAATATCATTCATTTGCATTCATATGTTCTAATAGACTAAATGCTCCTACTAATGATAGAAAAATGTTTTAAAGAGTAAACAGTAAGGGCGACAATATCAATAAATGAATACAGCTTTTATCTGCATCATCAGAGTTGCTGGCAATTTTCTTTTTGTATGCTATCGTAAGGGCGACATGTATGAACGGGGCTGTGCCAGTTTTCTGGCGTGCTTGAAGCCAAAAAACCTTTAGTAGCCCTGTCCGACATATGAGTGACCTGGCGCATACTGCGACAGACCCGACACTTGTATGCGCACATGTTATAGGGACATATTGCGCCAGATTCGTACGCGCCGTCACATTTGTGAATGTGTCATAAGAAAATGTGCTGCAAAACTGTCATACCAATCCATACCAATTTTATAATGTCGAGGTTGAGACAAATTGTGCTGCATACACTCTATGCACCACTTTTTGGCGCATAAATGTGTCTCGCAACGGCACACATTTATAAAGTGCTGTGAGACACTTTCATACATACTGACGCTACACTAACTGTCAGGGCTAAGCTGTGCTCAGACTGCAGACAGGCTGCAACAGCTGATGTGCGCTCCCTCCCTGATACACTTGCTGCTGACAGCTCTGTGAGTGACAGACGCCCAGCCACTCCTGACAGGGGGCGAGTGCACCAGCCAATGGGAGGACCCGGTTTCCGCTCCAATCAGCTGCAGGGGCGGTATCCAGGAATCCCATTTAAACTCCCTGAAGGCTGGGTGCTGCGCCTGTGATATTCCTGGCTACCTTGTGTTTCTTGTTCTTTGTTTTGTTGTTTTGCTACCAGTATACCTGACCTCGGCTTGTTCTCCTGACACTGGCCTGTTTCCTGATTTTGTGCTTTGCTTCCGTTTGGCTCTTGACCTCGGCTTGTTTACGTTTATTCCTCTGGTTCTGATTTGTGGCTTTGGCGTTCCTATTTGATATTGACCTGGACTGTTTGACTATTCTTTCTTCTCACGGCCCCAGCAATTTAGCATCGCAGGGACTGTCGCCCAGTTGCCGTCTGCCGCTTAGGGCAGCACGTCAAGTAGGCAGGGACAGTGGGCTGGGTTCCAGTTAGGGATCACTGCGCCTCCCTTGACGTGACATTATCATAGGCCGAAACCGTTACTGCTTTACCATCACTATGGACCCCATGACAGCTCTGGTAGAGCAGATGCAGGGGCTAACCCAGCTAGTCCAGGCTGTGGCGCTGAGGGTAGAACAACAGGAGGCTCCCTGCATTACCTTCCCCTCCTGTGGAACCCCCTATCCAGTTGCCTGACAGGTTTGCAGGTAACAGGAGGGCCTTTGTGGCATTTTAGAGAGGGTTGTCGCCTGTATTTTAGGCTCCGCCCACTTACCTCAGGGAATGAGGAACAAAGGGTGGGAATTATGTCCCTACTGCAGTGTCCCCCCCCCCAGGAGTGGGCATTTTCGTTACCGCATGACTCACCTGAACTGTCTTCTGTGGAGAGGTTCTTTGCCGCTTTAGGGGTACTCTTTAATGACCCAGATAGGGAAGCTGTGGCTAAGGCTCAGCTGACCACCTTGAGGCAGGGTGAGAAGACTGTGGAGGAGTTTTGCTCCGAATTTCGTTGCTGGTGCGTTCCGTCTGGGTGGAACGACGCAGCTCTCAGATGCCAGTTTAGATTAGGGTTAGCTGACCATGTAAAGGATTTATTGGTGGCTTACCCTACCCCTGGTACTTTAGATGAGGCCATGGCACTGGCCGTTCGCCTGCACAGACGTTTTAGGGAGAGACGGCAGGAAAAGGTCCCCCCCCCCCCCGGTGGTCCACACCATGGTCACCCCTAAACCCGTTGTTTCCGACGTAAACCCAGAGGAGCCCATGCAAGTAGGGGCTTTTTCTGTCACTGCGGCTAGTGACTGTAGGATTACTCGTCGCATCCAGGGGTTGTGCTTCTGCTGTGGAGAAGATGGACACAGAATTCGGGAATGCTCCAAACGGAAGACCAGGTCGGAAAAACTCCCAACGCCTAGGTCAGGGGTGTCAAACTGCCGGCCCTCCAGCTGTTGGGAAACTACAACTCCCATCATGCCCACTGTTATAGATTATACAAATGCATGATGGGAGTTGTAGTTTCCCAACAGCTTGAGGGCCGGCAGTTTGACACCTGTGGCCTAGGTGGTCAGCAGGAGGATCACCTAGGCGAGCAGGTATTTCATATTGTATCTAAAAAGTTGCTGCTACCAGTTAAGCTTTCATACTTTTCGCTTGTGCGGTTCTGGGAGTGCGTTTGTGGATTCTGGATCAGCTTCTAATTTTGTTGATGCGTCTTTCGCCAAACGTCTGGGCCTACCTTGTAGACCGCTATCTGACTCGCTGCGGGTAGTGGCTATTGACTCCACCCCACTGGCTCGGGGCGCGATCCAATATTGTACCCCTGAGCTGGAGATGGTGGTTGGATCCATACATATTGAAAAGTGTATTCTATTCGTCATGGAGGGGCTGCCTGCTGATGTGGTTTTGGGGCTGCCCTGGCTTCAGAAACATAATCCAGTGTTTGACTGGAATTCAGGGAAATTAGTCAGATGGGGACAGCGGTGTGTTGACAGTTGTCTCCTTACCATGCTGGGCTATACTGATGTGCAGGCTAATGTTCTATCTGGAAGCGGTGGTGCCAGCGTTGAAGCCTATGCGGCATCTTGTGAAGTCGATGCTCGGGCTAAGGTTCCCAGAACTCGTCCTCCTGGTGAACTATGCCCTCCACCTGTACCTGAACGTCCGTTTGTGGTTCAGGAGGTGGTTAACCCGGTGGCTTATCAGCTGAAATTACCCTCTTCTCTCTGTATACATAACGTGTCCCGTCGTGCACTTCGTAAGAGGTATATTCAGCCTGTGACTCCACCCTCTAGGCCTCCTTCTCCAGTTCGCATAGAGGGGGAGTTAGAACCCAGACCAGGGAAGGGTCCAGTGGCCCCTCCTAAAAGGGGGGGTACTGTCAGGACTAAGCTGTGCTCAGACTGCAGACAGGCTGCAGCAGCTGATGTGCGCTCCCTCCCTGATACACTTGCTGCTGACAGCTCTGTGAGTGACAGATGCCCAGCCACTCCTGACAGGGGGCGAGTGCACCAGCCAATGGGAGGACCCGGTGGCCGCTCCAATCACCTGCAGGGGCGGTATCCAGGAATCCCATTTAATCTCCCTGAAGGCTGGGTGCTGCGCCTGTGATATTCCTGGCTACCTTGTGTTTCTTGTTCTTTGTTTTGTTGTTTTGCTACCAGTATACCTGACCTCGGCTTGTTCTCCTGACCCTGGCCTGTTTCCTGATTTTGTGCTTTGCTTCCGTTTGGCTCTTGACCTCGGTTTGTTTACGTTTATTCCCCTGGTTCTGATTTGTGGCTTTGGCGTTCCTATTTGATATTGACCTGGACTGTTTGACCTGGATTCTTGCTTCTCACGGCCCCAGCACTTTAGCAGCGCAGGGACTGTCGCCCAGTTGCCGTCTGCCGCCTAGGGCAGCACGTCAAGTAGGCAATGACAGTGGGCTGGGTTCCAGTTAGGGCTCACTGCACCTCCCTTGACGTGACACTAACTTGCTGAGAAGTATGACTGTGGCGCCACTAAGTCTTTCAATCCCATTCCCACTTTCAATGGAGTGTATTCCTACACAGACTGAAACTGACAATTCAGTGCAGGGACATATCTAAAAGCAGATATTAAAGCTCAGTTATCATCTTGATACATTTTCATTAGGAATAACAGAGGAATATCCCAATGCAAAGTTCTAAGATGCTTAGGAATTGTTATTTTATGGGGAATACAAGTGTTTAGTGAAGCAAACATTTAGGAAGAGCTGACTTGTTCGCTTTAGCAATCTTAAGGAAACTTGCACCATATATAAAAATTATATTGCATATCGATGCATTTTTTTATGTAGCAAATCTATGATTTTTATTTACATTTACTGTTCTACAGAATATGTTTATTAAATGTTTGCCTGTGTTTACTGTATTGATAGGCCCCGTTCACACGGCTTATTTGCCGACGGATTGGCGCCGTATTCCGCGCCGGATTTGCGCTTCAATACGGCGCCAATCCGTCGGAGTCATTATGGTAATCCACTGCTCTCATTGAGAACAGTGGATTCCGTCGCTCCTCCCCGCTCGGCAAATCCGCCGCGGGAGGAGAAAGTGACATGCACATTATTTACGGCGCGGCCGCGCCGTAAACAATGCATTGTCTATGGGGCCGGGAGCGGCGCCCCCGCCGCGCTCCGGCCCCGCCCCCGTCCCTTATTTCACGGCGGATTGTGCGCTCAATACGACGCACAAATACGTCGGCAAAAAGCCGTGTGAACGGGGCCATAGCATGATTTTGTCATATGTACATTAGTGCTTGTTTGTGTTCTCTAAATTTTTGAATATTTCACCTAACACTGTCAATGAGCGCAATGTCAATGAATGTCACTTAAGTCCTAAAAGTAGAAAAAGAGAAATGCTGTAACTCAAAACAAATTAGTCAAAAATATTAGACTTGGTCATTTATCTGTTGAGGACAATGGTCCAATGTCACATATCCATGAGTGACAAAAGTATGTGATCCTTTGCTTTCGGTATCTGGTATGGCCACCTTGTGTAGCAGTAACTGCATCTAAACATTTCCATTATTTGATGGCCATTCCAAAACTTGGATTTGGCTAGCTGTCCTGGCCCAGATGCGGCAAAACAGGCCCAAACCATGATACTACCACCATTGTATTTCCCAGATGGTATTTGTTTTTTATGCTGGAATGCATTGCTTTCCATTCTCCAAGCATAATGCTTCAACAAAAGCAGCACTATTGTGGTCTCATCGATCTTTAAAAGATTGCTCTAGAAGCCTTTTGGCTTATCCCGGTGATCTTTAGCAAACTGCAGATAGGCAGCAAGGTCCTTTTTGAAGAGTAGGGGTTTCCTTTGTAGTCCTGCCATAGTCACCATAGTTGTTCAGTGTTCTCCTGATGGTGGATTTTTAAATATTAACCAGGGCTGTGGAGTCAGTAAGCCAAAGCTCAGATTCTCCAATTTCCCTTAATGCTTCTGGGCTATGGATCAGTTTCAAGCATATCTTGACCAAATCTGATCCCAGGTCTCTTTTGCACGTTCCCAATATTGATGCATACTGGACTTGGGTACGAATACAGCTTTTTCTTTAACTATACTCACAAGTGTTCAATTGGGTTGAGGTCTGTGGACTGTGGAGGCCAACACAGCAACTCTATTTTATTGTCATTGAACCATTTCTTCTCAAACTTTGACATGTGCTTCAGGTCGTTGTCCTGCTGGAAAACTATGTTGTTCTTTTCATACCCATAGTACTCCATTATATGAAGTAACTCATCTTTTAGGATACTCATATATAGCTCAGCATTGAGACATCGATCCTGGCCAAGTATCCATCATCTTTTCCTGTGAAACAACACCATATTATCAGCCTTCCTCCACTGAACTTGACAGTTTCTTAAATTTCTCAATCTGTTAGCCCCCTTTTCCCTTAATTTTTCCAAACCCATTTGCACACATCAGAGGGACTTTTATCTCATCGCTTCAAATTACCTGTTTCCAATCTTCTATTTTTCCTACTTTTTTGCAAACTCGAGCCAATGCTTCTTATGATGAGATTGAAATTGAGGCTTCTTCATCTTTTTTCGGTCAATCATTCCAGACCTGCGTAATGCGTGTTGCATGATGCTTTCATGGATGTCTGTAATCTCACTCTTATGAAGCATACGAGCCACCTCCACTGCCATGTCTGTTGCGTTAGAACTGATAGACCTTGTGATGAGTCAACTTGTTCACTGATATTTTTCCAGGACTTCCACCTCTTGGCTTTTGAATGGATGGATGGACTTCATTTCATATTCTTTCAGCTGTCATGACCTCGCATAATGCAGTTTGACAATTTTGGCCCAGAGACCGCTATTAATGAGCTAGATGATGCTGTTTCTCTTTTCTTGGGAAATCTTCTTCATGGCTACTCGAACCAGTGACCTTTCGCTTGCGAATCATTCTAATAACACATTCAGCTATTAGGGAATATGAGAACAGGTTTTAATTTGTAGTATACAAGAAGAAGATTATCCCACCACTAGGAGCAGAAACAATACAGTTACATGACAAAACACTATAGTAACTTGGAGAAAAAACTGTTTTCAACAAAAACGTACTGAATAACATTTGTGTAGCCTATGAATTTGTATCACCTCCATCAGATCCTCCTTCATAGAGCCCTTTAAACTGATCATTATTTCCAGGCTAAGAAGGCCTCTAAAACGGGGGTTGGGGGAAAAGTGGTGGTTACTGGGAAAATTTCTCTAACAATTTCAGGGTTTTAAAGAATTTCCCTTTTATTCACATCATTTTGATGAACGGTTGACCTTCTACTTTTGAAAGCAAGGGGAAAAATTTTGCTAAAATAGGGTAAAACTTTTTGTTGGTGCGAATCTTTTCCCGCTCAGCCCCCTCCATGTCATCCAAATACCATATTATTGAGTAAACCCGACCCAAATTAAGCCAGGACCTATTTTTAAACCAAAAAAAAACGGGGAAAATTTTAGGGGTTCACTATAAGCCGGGGGTGGGAAATGCAGCCTATAGTAAATTTTAAAAAAAAATTTATACCAATAAAATTGCAAGGCATTTAAGGGGCATTTTAAAAAGTCCCATAGCAGGTTTGGGCGGGTAATGCCTAATAGGCGGGTTTAAAGGCGGGCTACGCCCCCATGGGCGGGTTATAGGCGGGCATAGTTCCTAGGATTTTTATACCAGTTATGCCCCATAGGCAGGTTATAGGCAGGTTATAGGCAGCTATATGTCCCTAAAGGCAAGTTATAGGCAGGTATATGTCCCTATAGGATAGGCAGGTTATAGGTGGGTATATGATCCCATAGGCAGCAGGGCTGTGGAGTCGGCAAGCCAAAGCCCCGACTCCGACTCCTCAATTTCCCAAACCCCCGACTTCGAACTCCCGACCTGACTCCTGACTCCCCATACAGGCCAGTTTTAATGATAATTTTATTTAGTAAAATGGCCCCAACGGGCTTTTACACCTTATGATACAATAATTAACAAAGGGTAGAACTACCTGACAAGCAAAAGGGTAACAATGTTTAAATCTTTTGAACATTTTGTGGTAGATTTGAAAAAAAGCTGTTTTTGTATCCAAGCCATCGGGCACCAACTTGGAATGGTAGAAGAGACCTGGGATCAGATTTTGGTAAAAGACCTGTTTGAATCTGACCGGGCCCCAAAGGATTCAGCATATTGAAAACCAAAGGGGGGATTTCCAAAACTAAAAAATAATAAAAAAAAAAGGGTTGTCTCACTACATTATTCACTTACCTTAGTCCTGTTTTTGGTTTTCTTTTTGAATTCGGGGGGCATGTTTACGCTTCCACTAGGCTCAGTAAAAATATGTTGTAGCTATGGGAATCAGTGCGGAGCCTATCAGGCGAGATCGAACAGGTCTGTACTAACGACCTGAGGAGCTGATGCAGCTATACAAGGGGGGGGATTTAGGAATGGTGGGGGCACTGTTAATGGACACATATTCCCAAAATGATTGTTTTTAAAAGATCTTTAACATAAAAATCATCCTTGTAGTGAGACAACCCCTATAACACTTTGATTTTTAGGAGCAAAACTGTAAACAAGCAGAGCAAAATACTTGCAAGTAAAATGTAGTATAAGATGGGAAAGATGACTGTAATAAAATTACAGACCCCCATGTACAAAGCTTAGTGGATGGAGAATATGGACCTAAATCACAATTCAAAACTTGTTACCATTTTGCTTGTCATGTAAAATATATTTATTTGGATTTACTTTGGGACACAAAAAAATTGAAAAAGCAAAACTTTGCGGGAACATTTGTGAGTCTCTAAATTTGTTCTAAAAATAGTATCGCCTCCATCAATCCTGCAACAGACCTCACATCTGATCCATTATTTCCAGGCTAAGAACGCCCCTACAAAACGGGGTTGGGCTAAAGGGGACCCAGGGGCAACATCTCTAAAAAAGTCAGGGTAAAAGGAATTGCCTCACCCACAGTCATTTTTTGATGAATTTTGTACTCTTCTACTTTTTTGAAAACAGGTGAAAAATTTTGCTAAATTTTTTTTTCCAGGGGAGCAAACTCTTCCCGGGGGCAGCGCTTTGCCTGCTCCATGTCATAAATTACACCCCTCATGTGATAGGCTAAAGATATGGGAGCAGTACACGGGCCGGGCCCCCCTTTTCCTCTTCCCTTTTGCATCGAACTAACGGACCAACAATTGAAAAATTTTGGGGTCGGTCCTTTTTATGACACCCCCGACTCCGAAAAACCCACCGACTGCCGACTCCGACCCCACACCCCTGATGGGCAGGTATATCCCCCCCTTTAAAAGGCAGGTAAATATCTCTTATAGGCAGGTTTAAAAAAAAAAATACACACTTACCTCACCCCCTCGCTGCTCCGACTCCCCGGCGCTCAGTCTTTTGGCACAGACCGTGATGTCATCAGGCCGCACAGCGCGTGAGACATAGATGCGCCTGTGCTGGGAAAATCGCTCTCTGCTCCCCGTGGTTTTTCACCTGTTGCGCTCCCAGAGGATACAGCAGGTTAAGAAATCGCCGACAGCGCCCGGGGGCCATGGAGGGCGGGGGGGAACGATGTCGCTTACTCGGGATTCTGGATTTCGCTCCCGGGAAAAACCATGAGCAAATGTTCCCGCTGCCAGGCAGCACCCGAGCGCCGACTGACTCGAGTAAAGCCCAGGAGGGATTTTTCAGCACATTTTTTGTGCTGTAAACCTGCTTTTCTCGAGTATTATACAGTACTTTTTAAAATTAAACTCATCTGATAGTCTGAAATATGGGATAGCATCGGGAAGACCCATTTTTTCTGGGTCTTTGGCACAGCATTGAATTTAAATGTACCAAATTTATTATATGTTTTTGGGGCGGTCCCCCTTTTTTTGCGACCTGAGTCCACCAAAACGGGCTCTGACTCCCCGACTCAGACTCCACAGCCCTGAAATTAACATTAGCTAATGTGAGAAAGGCTTTTAGTTGCTTAAAGGCAACCTTGGGTTTCTTTGTGACCTCAAATACCATTATAACTAGTTCTTGGCATGATCTTTGATGGTGGACAACTAGAGTAATAATAGTCTTGAATTTCTTACATTTGTACACAACATGTGTGATTGTGGATTCTTGGAGTCAAAACTCTTTAGAAATGGTTTTTATCTTTTTCCAGCATCAAGATAAGCATCAACGTCTCCAGAAATCTCCTCTGTTCGTGCAGTGATACACTTCCACAAACGTGTTGTGTAGTTCAGACTTTGAGGGATCTCTCCTTTTTGCATAAAACAGGTTGCCTGCTCACACCTGTCGCCTTCAAATTATATGCTAATCCTAAAGGTTCATATATTTTTGCCACTCACAGATATGTAAGCATTTTCCTCAGTAAATAAATGACCAAGGCTAATTTTTTTGATTTTGTTCTCTTCATCTACTTTTAGGGCTTGTTCGAAATTCTGATGCAGTTTTACATTAAATTTATGCAGAGAAATACATATCTGCTAGATGTGAGGTAACCATCCATGATCCTGTCATGACTAAGAGCCTGTTATGAGGCTTGAAACGTGTAGACTGTATTGTTTGTCATATTTTTTATGATTTTATGGAAAGATCTTTGTAAATGAAGATTCAATAAAAGTTTTTTTTTTTTTTTTACGTATGAGTGCTGAAAGTAATATCCTTTATTGAAGAAAGTTTATGCTCCTGTGTGAACAAACATTTAGCCTTTGTATGTAAAAAATTTAATGACAACAGATTTGAAATCCGTGTAGAAATTATGCCTAAATTTAATAAGAAAAAAAAATAGAAGGGGGTTTTCGGGACTTACAAAAGCTATTTTTTCCGACTTGGCATGATTAAAAATGGAACAAAAGAAGCATACTCACCTCCGTGACTCTCCTGTTCCGTCCCGATGGCCGCTCCATTCATCTCGTCATAGAAGTGAACGTTAAGCTCTAGTGAACAGCCGGAACACCGCTTTAAATAACTATCTATTATGAAATAAAAAGATATATGTTTGCTGACTGAACCACAATCTCTCTATCATTTTACCAGATTCTGATAACAATCCTCTACACACACACAAAGCTCATCCCCTTCTAGTTTCCAAATTCATTGCTGCATGGAAGGAGCCATAAACTTGCTGTAAGGACAGGGGGCAGAAAGAACTGCTCATTGTGTGACAAGCAGCCAAATATTCTTATTTTTACTTACTAGTATATAGCCTGTCCGAGGATGATGACTAATAGAAAATGCATCCACTTTAAGGCAGAGTTCTAGTTTCAGAACGACTGCATATGCACATGTCGCTCACAAAAATTACTTTAATGGAATTAGGAATAGTAGTTGTAATGCAAAGGCATAAAACATTTTGTGGCACGGTATTGTTCTTCAGCCTCTAGCCCCTGGCTTGCAGGAATGGGTCACAGTGTCCTCTACTTTAGAAACAATTAGGTGTCAAGTGCCCCTCTATTGGTCTACATATACAGTATCTCACAAAAGTGAGTATACCCCTCACATTTTTGTAAATATTGTATTATAAATCTTCATGGGAGAACAACGAAGATATGACACTTTGTTACAGTGTAAAGTAGTAAGGGTGCAGCTTGTATATATGGATATGTATGTAGATATAAAAGTTTGGTATTCCCCTTAAAAGAACTCAACACACAGCCATCAATATCTAAACCGCTGGTAATAAAAGTGAGTACACTCCAAAGTGAAAATGGACACATTGTGCCCAAAATGTCAATAATAATTTGTGTATCCACCATTATTTTTCAGCACTGCCTTAACTCTCTTGGGCATAGAGTTCAATAGAGCTTCACAGGTTGCCACTGGAATCCTCTTTCACTCCTCCATTAAGGAGTTGGTGGATGTTTGAGACTTTGGGCGACATGTATGAATGGGGCTGCACCAGTTTTCTGGTGTACTTTAAGCGAAAAAGAATGCATGAACAGGTACACTCCAAAGTTTGGCCCAATAAGTGCTTTTGTAATGCGCCAAAGACACTTTTTAATGCGCCAAGCATTTAGGGCATTTTGGGGGTCTCGCACCACATCCATAGAAGTAGACACATTTATGATTCTTTGACGCCAACTCTAGGCGCAGAACAGTTAGAACTGCCAGACCAAGTTAAAGGTGGTCTGCCTGAGCCAGACTTGTCGTATTGAGCTATCAAACAAAACATGGAAGCCTGCAAAAAAGCATTTATGCTATCTACAGTACATGAAAAAAACTTTGAGGTTCTTGGTTCACATGTTTTGATCAAAACTGCTTAAGCCACCTCTGACTTTCAACGGGACCTCAGTACAGGTGGTCCTACTCTATTATTACCTCTCATTTGAGTCCAATTCAGACTTCTCATTTGAGTCCTCCGACCTCCATAATCCAGAGAGAAAAAGGCACCAGCATTATAAGCATACTGCACTGATCTAGCAACCTGTGGAGGTGGGCAGGGTGCAAAAAAACAAAATGGAGGCATCCATTCCTCCATGTATTAGTTAAATGCAATATATGCCAAATGCAACGTATGGTTCTGCACAAAAAAACATTTCTGAAAAACACAATGTGAACACAGGTGTACACTGGCATGGCTGTGGTACCTATACACACACTCCAATACCAGTAGCACACCATCAGCAAAAAGAGCGATCAAACAAAACATGGAAACCTGCAAATGAGAGGTAAAAATAGAGTAGGTCCACCAGTACTGAGGTCCTGTTGAAAGTCGGAGGTGGCTTAAACAGTTTTGATCAAAACGTGAACTAAGAACCTCAAAGTTTTTTTTCATGTATTGTAGATAGCATAAATGCTTTTTTCCATGTTTGACTGTGGGCAAGTCACACTTGTCTTTGTACTCCTCATCTGGTTACTGCCAAACACACTTAACACCATCTGAACAAAAGAAGTTTATTATGGTCTCATCAGACCACAGGACATGGTTCCAGTAATCCATGTCCTTTCTTCAGCAAACTGTTTGTGGGCTTTCTCGTACATCATCTTTAGAAGATGCTTTCATCTTGCAGACCAATTTGATGCAGTGTGCAGCGACAGACTGACCCTTTACCCCTTAAACCTCTGCAGCAATGTTGGCAGCACTCTTATGTCTATCTCTGGATATGACACTGAGCATATGCACTCAACCATGGTGGGCCTGTTCGGAGTGGAACCTGTCTTGTTAAACTGCTGTATGGTCTTGGCCACTATGCTGCAGCTCAGTTTCAGAATGTTGTCAATCTTCTTATAGACTAGGCAATCTTTATGTGAAGCAAAAATTATTGTTTTCAGATCCTCAGAGAGTTCTTTGCTTGAGGTGCCATGTTTAACTTTCAGTGAACAGTACAGTGATAATACCAAATTTAACACACCCGCACCCCATTCACACCTGAGACCTTGTAACACTAAAGAGTCACATAACACAGTGATAGAAAAATGGCTAATTGGACACAAGTTGTCCATTTTCACTTAGGGGTGTACTCACTTTTGTTGCCAGCGGTTTATATATTGATGACTGTGTGTCGAGTTATTTTGAGGGTACACAAAGTTTACACATTCAAACAAGCTATACACTGACTACTTTACACAGCCATCAATGTCTAAACCACTGGCAACAAAAGCGAGTACACCCCTAAGTCAAAATATGCCCAATTTGCTATTTTCCCTCCATGGTGTCACGTGACTCTTTAGTGTTACAAGGTCTCAGGTGTGAATGGAGAGCAGATGTGTTAAATTTGGTTTTATTAGGCCCGGTTCACACGGCTTATTCAAGCCATAATTGCGGGACGGATCCCGCCCGCAATACGGCTTGAATAAGGGGCGCGGCGGGGGAGCTGCTCGTTGGCCCCATAGACAATGCATCATTTACGGCGCATATGCGCCGTAAATAATGTGCAATGTCATTTTTCTCCAACCCGCAGCGAATTTTTCACCGACCCGGGGAGGAGGACGGATCCACAGTTCTCATAGAGAACTGTGGATTACCGTAATGACAGGGACGGATTGGAGCCGTACTGCAGCGCAAACACGGCGCGCAGTACGGCTCCAATCCGCGCCCAAATAAGCCGTGTGAACATGGCCTTACTCTCACACCCTCTCATGCTGTGGTCACTGGAATTTCAACATGGCACCTCATGGCAAAAAGTCTCTTGAGTATCTGAAAAAAAGAATTGTTGCTCTACATAAAGATTGCCTAGGCCTAAGATTGCCAACATCTTGAAACTGAGCTTCAGCACGGTGGCCAAGACCAAACAGCGGTTAAAGAGAACCTGTCACATAGATTATGCCCCCCTTTCTGAGGACATCACAAGTTAGTGACAGACTTGCTGTTTCCAGTGTTGTGTCCCTTATTCTGTAAGATGCAGCAGTTTCAGAGTATTTAATGCTCAAATTTTTCAGTTTCCAGCCAGAAAAAGAATCCAACTTATTCATGAGCAGGTGTTAGCCCCACCCACCAAGGCTAGCCCCACCCACCTGACAGTTCACATGATTCTATCTATTCAAGGTAATAGGTTAATCAGTTGTGAGGTTGGTGGGGCAAGCCTCAGGTGGGCGGGTCATTAATTAAATTGACTCTTTTCATGACTCTTGTCTGGCAGAAAACTACAGATTTGAGCATTAAAACTACAGCATGTTACAGAATAAGGGGCACAGCACTGGAAACAGCATGTTTGTCATTAGCTTGTGCTGTCCTCAGCAAGGATGGCATAAACTATGCGACAGGTTCTCCTTAGACAAGACCGGTTCCGCTCTGAATAGACCTCGTGCTCAACTTCATAGCCAGAGATTATCTTTTCAAAATAGACGTATGATTGCCGTCAGTATTGCTGCAAAAGTTAAAGGGGTTAGGAGTCAGCCTGTCAGTGCTCAAACCATACACTGCATCAAATTGGTCTGCATGGCTGTTGTCCCGGAAGGAAACCTATTCTAAAGATGATGCATAAGAAAGTCCCCAATCAGTTTGCTGAAGACAAACGGACTAAGGAAATGGATTACTGGAAGACCAAGATAAACTTATTTGGTTCAGTTAGTGTCAAGCGTGTGTGTGAGGCGGACCAGGTGAGGAGTACAAAGACAAGTGTGTCTTGCCTACAGTCAAGCATGGTGGTGGGAGTGTCATGGTTTGCTACTGCACGAGTGCTGCCGTCTGTGGGGAGTTACAGTTCATTCAGTTTTTGTACTTTGTTATACTGAAGCATGGCATGATCCCCTCCCTTAGGAAACTGGGCCGCAAAACAGTATTTAAACGTGATAACGATCCCAAACACATCTACAAGAAAATTAGAGTAAAGGTGCTGGACTGACCAAGCATGTCTCCAGACCTATATCTTATTGAGTATCTGTGGGGCATCGTCAAATTAAAGGTGGAGGAGCGCAAGGTCTCGAACATCCACCAGCTCCGTCATGGAGGAGTGTAAGAGGATTCGAGTGATAACCTGTGAAGCTCCAGTGAACTCCATGCCCAAGAGTGTTGAGACAGTGCTTGAAAATAATGTTGGCCACACAAGATATTGAGACTTTGGGCACAGTGTGTCCTTTTTCACTTAAGCGTGTACTCACTTTTGTTGTCAGTGATTTAGACATTGATGGGTGTGTGTTGAGTTGTTTTGAGGGCACCCCAAATTTACACTGTTACACAAGCTGTACGTTGACTACTTCACATTGTATCAAAGTGTCATGTCTTCTGAAACGTATTTGGCGGGTTAAAGCAGGTTGTTGATCCACTGAGCCGCTACGGACTTGCTCCATGGGGGCGTAACTAAGAGGCCATCGGGTTCTTCACAGAGTCTTTGATGATAAGGTTGGCTTACCCTAGTGGCCGCCATGTGTGACCCAAGCAGTGGCAGCTAAACAGGCAGGTTAGGGGTGTCAATGAGAGGCACCGAACAGAAACAGGAACCAGATGAGCAAACAAAAACATGCAAGGTACCAAATGAAGAGGCTCACAGACAAAAAAGAGGAACACAGCAAGACAGACATGAACAGAGGCCTAGGAGAACAGATATAAATGGAGGCCCAGGAGAGGACATAAAAAGAGGCTTGGGAATAAACATAAAGGGAGGCCTAGGAGAAGACAGAGGCCCAGGAACATACAAAGACAGGAACACAGGCACAGGCAGAAACAGACTAAGGATACAAGGAAGACCAGGGGAAGCTAGGATCTCAGACAGACAGGGAACACACAGAAACTAGGAGCATCCGACCAGCTAGGATATAGACAGGAAACTACAAAACAACAGCAGTAACCGACAGAGACCGCAACAGACGTTAAAACACAAACAAGGATCAGGGAGGAGTTGGCTTATAACCCCACAGGTGCAAGGGAATTGTCAAAGGAAGCCAAACTCCATTGCACACTGTATGAATATACACTCACCGGCCATTTTATTAGGTACACCATGCTAGTAACGGGTTGGACCCCCTTTTGCCTTCAGAACTGCCTCAATTCTTCGTGGCATAGATTCAACAAGGTGCTGAAAGCATTCCTCAGAGATTTTGGTCCATATTGAATGATGGCATCACCAGTTGCCGCAGATTTGTCGGCTGCCACCATGATGCGAATCTCCGTTCCACCACATCCCAAAGATGCTCTATTGGATTGAGATCTGGTGACTGTGGAGGCCATTTGAGTACAGTGAACTCATTGTCATGTTCAAGAAAACCCGTCTGAGATGATTCCAGCTTTATGACATGGCGCATTATCCTGCTGAAAGTAGCCATCAGATGTTGGGTACATTGTGGTCATAAAGGGATGGACATGGTCAGCAACAATACTCAGGTAGGCTGTGGCGTTGCAACGATGCTCAATTTTGGTACCAAGGGGCCCAAAGAGAGCCAAGAAAATATTCCCCACACCATGACACCACCACCACCAGCCTGAAACCGTTGATACAAGGCAGGATGGATTTCCCTGCTTTCATGTTGTTGACGCCAAATTCTTTACCCTACCATCCGAATGTCGCAGCAGAAATCGAGACTCATCAGACCAGGCAACGTTTTTTCCAATCTTCTTCTGTCAAATTTTGATGAGTTGGGCAAATTGGAGCCTCAGTTTCCTGTTCTTAGCTGAAAGGAGTGGCACCGGGTGTGGTCTTCTGCTGCTGTAGCCCATCTGCCTCACAGTTCGCCGTACTGTGCGTTCAGAGATGCTCTTTTTGCCTACCTTGGTTGTAACGGGTGGCTATTTGAGTCACTGTTGCCTTTCTATCAGCTCGAAACCAGTCAGCCCATTCTCTTTGAACCTCTGGCATCAAAAAGGCATTTCCGCCCACAGGACTGCCCCCACTGGATGTTTTTTTCTTTTTGACCTTTCTCTGTAAACCCTAGAGATTTGGGTTTTGCGTGAAAATTTCCCCGGAGATCAGCAGTTTCTGAAATACTCAGACCAGCCCCTTTTGGCAAACCCAACAACCATGCCACGTTCAAAGGCACTCAAATCACTTTCTTCCCCATACTGATGCTCGTTTGAACTGCAGGAGATTGTCTTGACCATGTCTACATGCCTAAAAAGCACTGAGTTGCCGCCATGTGATTGGCTGATAGAAATTAAAGTGTTAACGAGCAGTTGGACAGGTGTACCTAATAAAGTGGCCGGTGAGTGTATATGAGCAAGATCTGGCCGCACCTCCCTATAGAGCAGCAGGGAAATAAGGGCAGCACCCACAAGATGGTGGAACAGCAAGACCAGCATGAGGACAGCTGCACAGCAAACACAAACAGTGACAACCGCTAAACCAGCCGACAGTGGTGTGACAGTACCGCTTCCTTTACACCCCCTACTACTCCAACAAATCCAGCAACAACAAAAAAAAAAATACCAAGGTTCTGGGGTCAGAGGTTCATGATAGGTATCCCCAAACACCTACAGGCAAAATAACAAGCCTGTAGCGGACATTTCGTAAACAAGGAGGGACACTAGAAAAACACCTGGGACGCTAGACAAAGACGAGGGGAAGCCCTGGGCAGAACCAACGGCTCAGGAACAGAAGCTCTGGGTGGTACCATGCGCCTGGGGGCATAAGCTCTGAGCGGGTCCATGAGCCAGGGGGCAGAAGCTCTGAGCGGGTCCATGAGCCAGGGGGCAGAAGCTCTGAGTGGGTCCATGAGCCAGGGGGCAGAGGCCAAGGACCGGACCATGAGCCAAAGGCAAAAGCTCTGGGTGGAACCACGAGCCAGTGGCAGGCCAGCAGCTGAAACACACCAAGAAAAACTACTGCAAGAAAGGAAAAAAACACTCCCACACACTGTAAAGAAAAACCGGAGACCATGGCCTGCTCCCACTGTAATATATTTGGCAGGTTAACCCCTTACCGCCGGAGCCAGTTTTGGCCTCTCTGACAGAGCCCCAATTTTGAAATCTGACGTGTCACTTTATGTGAGAATAACTGTTTGACACTTTAACCTATCCATAGGATTCAGAGATTTTCTTGTGACACATAGTGCTTTAAGATAGTAAGAAATTTTGGTCCAAAAAGTCCTTGTTTATATGTGAAAAATATCAAAGTATCGTGAAAAGTTTACCATTTGCAAACGTCAAAAATGCGGTTAAGACAAATATTCCACTCAAAAAAGCTTATAACTAGCATCTACCATATGTCTACTGTAGGTTGGCATAATGTTTTGAAATGTCTTTTTTTTTTTTTTTTTTTTACGACATTAGGGGGCTTAGAAATTTAGTAGTAATTTTCACATTTTCAAGAACATTTGCAATATACATTTTTTTAGGGACCAGTCCAGCTCTTACGTGACTTTGATTGGGCCCTTATGTTAGGTACCACCAAAGGGGGCTTCATCTAAAAAAAAATACCCCCCTTTAAAATTATTCAAAACAGTATTTGGAATTTTTTAACCCCAAAAGGTGTTTCACGGGAAATTTAAAAGCAAATTGGAGGTGAAATTTCTAAATGTAATTTTTTTTGGAGATTTTATATTTTTATCCTTTATTCACAAGAACATAGTAGATGTGATCAGGGAAACAACCTAATCTTGATTTCCAGTTTCGCTGTTTTCAGAGATTCCCATTGTGGCCTAGTGCGCTTTTTGGCTCAACAAACCCAAAAAAAGGAGGAGCACCTCCCGGGACCGGGTCTATTTTCATTACGATTTTATTTAGGCGTCATTTGGGTTTGCGGACCCCTAATGTTCTAAAATTTAAAAAAACACTCTAAAAATACTCCATATTGGAAAAACTAAACCCTAATGAAATATCCGGGGGTGAGTGAGTTATCGACCCCACGGGGTGTTTCAAAAATTTTTTTGGGTTTAATGCGAAAAATGAAAAATTATTTTTTTTCCAAAAATTTTGCAATTTTACTGAAAATGTTTAATTTTTACAAGGAATCCTGGAAAAAAAAAGCCCCCCAAATTTTTTTTACGCAATTTTTCCAAGTTGGGAATACCCTACATGTGGGGTGAAACTGCTGTTTTGGGTCATGGCATTGTAAAAGGGGGGGGGGTGTATTTGGCTGTTGGAACGCGATATTGGTGGGTGCCATGTCGCTCTGCAAAACCCCCAAAAACCAGAACAGGGAAAACCTTCCAGAAGTTACCGCCCCTTTTGGATTCAACACCCCAGGATTCATTAGGGTGTATTGTGCATTTTTGGCGCACAGGTGTTCCATAGTTTTTGTTTTTTAGCATTGGGCCATGAAAATGGTGGGGAAAAAAACGCAGTTCCACCATTGTTTTTTGGGCTTCAATTTTACAGAGTTCCCCGTGCAGTGTGAGTGGATAACTTTGTGGGTCGGTACAATTGCAGTGATTTTATTTTATATCGTTTTCTATGTTTTCTTACTTTTACACGATAGAAATAGGTCTATAAATAAAATTGCGTTTTTATGTTGTCCTATTCTGACAGCCATAACTTTTTGATTTTTCTGTATCCGGAGCTGATTATGGGCTTGTTTTTTGCGGGATAAGTTTACGTTTTTATTAGTACCATTATGGGGGGCATATGACGCTTTGATCACTTTTTATTAAGGTTTTTGTGAGGCATTTTGAAAAAAAATACAGCATTCCTGGTAGTGTTTTTTTATTTTTTACAGCGGTCACCGTGCAGTATAAATGACATGCTAGTTTTACTCAGCAGGTTGATACGATTACCGCGATGCCTAATTTGTCTATTTTTTTTTTAAGGAAAACACGTTTTTGCATCGCCATAGCCTGAGAGCCATAACTCTTTTGTTTTCTGTGTATGGAGCTCTGTAGGGGCTTGTTTTTTTGCGGGATGAGTTGACGTTTATATTGGTATAATTTTTGGGGGAACAAGACTTTTTGATCAGTTTTAACTCTGTTTTTTGGAAGGCAGGGTGAAGAAAATACTGCAATCCTATTTAGTGTTTTTTTATTTTTAACAGCGCTCACCGTTCCCAGTATCCATGACAAGTTAGATTTACTCTCTGGGTCGATACAATTACGATACAATTAAGTTGAAGCACTTTAAAAAAAAAAAAAAAAGTGTTTTATTGTGTAAAACAATATTTATGCATCACTATCTTCTGATGGCCACGACTTTTTGATTTTTCAGTATACAGAGCTGTGGAAGTTTTTTTTTTGCAGGATGAACTAATGTTTTAATTGACACCAAATTGGTGTTTATATGAGTTTTTGATCGCTTTTTATTACATTTTATGTGCTGCGGGATGAACAAAAATCGCAATTCTGTGACTGTTTTTTTTTTTTTTTTTGTTACGCCGTTCACCGTACGGGTTAATAAACGTGACAGATTTGTAGGGTGGGTCGTTATGCACATGGCGATACCACATTTGGGTAGTTTATTTCTTTTTGATCTTTTTTGGGGCAATTGGCGTTTGTAAAGGGGGAAAAGGGCGGTGTATGTGTTTTTTATTTTTTGTTTGTGTTTTACTTTATTAACTTTTTGTTTACTTTTTCACATTTTTTCACGTTTCCCCAGAGAGGATTAGTAACCGTAATCTTCAGATTGCTGTTGCAACAATGGACCAGTACACAGCTTTGCTGCTGTGTACTGGATGCCATGGTGAATGTCAATCACCATGCTCACAATGCATTGCGGGCATGGTGACGTCACTAGGCAGCCCGGATGCTTTCAGAAAGCATCCGGGCTGTCTGGTAATGGACCAGCGAGCAGCGCCAGATTGCAGGCAGGATGAGCGAGCTCCTCCTGCCTGCAGCTTCATTATCGCGACCATAATGTTGTCGCTATAATAAAGGGTTAATCACCCGTGGCCGGAGCTCACTCCGGCATGAGGCCAGCGGTAATATACCACAGGTCCCATGTCGCGATCGTACGGGGCTCGTCTGCAAGGCCGCACGTTGCCAGGATGTACTCATACGTCCATTTGCGGGAACGCACTTCCCGCTAGGACGTATGAGTACGTCCAATTTTGTTAAGGGGTTAAAGCAGGTTGCGGACTCACTGCGCCACTACTACACTTGCTCCGAGGATGCGTAAGTAAGCAACTATTGGGTTCTTCACAGAACCTTTGATGGTGAGGTTGGCTTATCCCGATAACCGCCAGATGAGAACCTCAGAGCAGTCTCTGGCAGTGGCAGCTGACAACGTGGGTCACGGGAGCCAATGAGAGGCACCAAACAGAAATAGGAAAAGATGAGCAGACTAGGCAAACAGAAACATGCAAGGTACTGAACAAGAAAGCTGGCAGACAAAAACAGAGGAACACAGAAAGACAGACATAAATGGAGGCATAGGTGAACTTCTCTAAAAGGTGGCCCAGGAGAAGACAAAACTGAGGTCTGGAGACAAGCATAAACAGAAGCCAGGGCACAGACAAAGACAGAGGCCCAGGAACATGCAAAGACATGACAAGGAACACAGGCAGAAACAGACTAAGGCCGTGTTCACACGGCTTATTCACGCCGTATTTGCGAGCCGGATTGTGCTCGCAAATCCGGCGTAAATAAGGGGCGGGGCAGAGGCGCAGCCCGCCGGCCCCATAGACTGCCATTATCCACGGCGCGTATTGCGCCTGGATAATGTGCATGTCACTTTCTCCCCGCCCGGCGGATTCGCCGAGCGGGTAGGAGTGACGGAATCCACTGTACTCTATGAGAGCAGTGTATTACCGTAATGACTCCGACGGATGGGCGCCGTATTGACGCGCAAATCCGGCGCGGAATACGGCGCCAATCCGTCGGCAAATAAGCCGTGTGAACGGGGCATAAGAAACAAGGAATAACCGGGGGAAATGATATGGTGGGGCAGGTGTTTTATGTAGGTGTGTGTGTTTATATAATATATATATTTATATTATATATATATACACCACCGGCCACTTTATTAGGGTACACCGTCCAACTGCTCGTTAACATTAATTTCTAATCCCAATCACATGGCGGGAAATCGTCATTTAGGGGGAGACATGGTCAAGACAATCTCCGCATTTAAACCGAGCATCAAAGGGGAAGAAAGGGATTTGAGTGCCTTGAACTGGCTGTTTTTGGGCCCCAAAAGGCTGGTCTATATTTCAGAAACTGCTGACTCCTGGGATTTTTTACGACAACCATCTCTAGGTTTACAGAGAATGGGCGGGGCCCCATTGAGGGCATCCGGGGCGGAAATGCCTTGTTTATGCCAAGGTCAAGGGGAAAAGGGGGAATTGGGGCACTGATAGAAAGGGCCGTGACTAAATACCACCCCTTACAACCAAGGTAGGCAAAGACATCCTAACCACAGACGGGGAACTTTTAGGCAGATGGGGTACGCAACAGAAGACCACACCGGTCCACTCCTTTCACAAGAACAGGAAACGAGGCTCCAATTTGCCCAACTCATCGAAATTGGACAGTAAAGATTGAAAAAAAAGTTGCCTTGTCTATGAGTTCGATTTTTTTCTGCGACATTCGATTAGGGTCAAATTTGGGGGTCAACAAATGAACAGGGAACCATCCTGCCTTTATCAACGGGTTCAGGGTGGTGGGTGGTGTCATGGGTGGGGAATAAAATTTTTTGGGACCTTTTGGGGCCCCTTTTACCATTGGATCCGTTGCAAAACCTGTGAATCTATGCCAGAAGAATTGAGGGAGTTCGAAGGGGAAAAGGGGGGCCAACCCTTTCTAGCATGGGTACCTAATAAAGTCCGGGGGAGGGGAAAATATTATATAAATAATAATATAAATATTATATAATTATATCACGGGGGAAATACACATTTCCGTAAGATGACCCATTTTGGGTGTCCAAAAACCTTCGAAAGCCCCAACCCCGGATGAGACTGCATTTTTTTCCTTTTTAAGCCGGCACGTGAGTCCCCTACTTGGGGGGGAACATCGTAAAGCCTTGCCGTCGAGCGGGCTGCAAAGGGGTAACAGGAGGAGGGGGAGCAATAGGGATTCCACCAGCCAGGCGGTGACAGAATTGTAAGCAAAGCAGGTGAATCAGTTTTCCACTACCGAAAGGGCCAAATCCCAAGCCGGGAAAACCAATGGGATTTTGTGCTGCTACTGCGAATTGGGTTTGTATTAGCTGGGCAACGCCTTCAATAAATCGATCAGTAAAAATACTTCCCTGGCAACTGGGCAAAGGGGTTTTTATTTGCTGCAAAGCCCGAATGCAGACTGAATATCTAGAGGGCTCACCGGGGCTCTGACTCGATCTAAAATTAAAACGAACCTCCGTTGGGATTACTTCAAACTCTGTTCGAGACGGGAAGGATCTGTTCCCGC